>CM049842.1:30929744-31029744 GCA_027422415.1 Schizothorax lantsangensis | reverse complement strand
CTGGTGGTGTAGTGGGGTGCTCGGAGCGACTTTCACTCGCGGAACCATGGGTTATCGCGGGTGCGCAGGAGATTGTGGGGCGCTTGGCGAAGTTACTTCAGGAATAGATTGGATTCGAATTTTTTTGGTGAACTTCAAATAGGGGGGCGCCCAATTTAATTTACCAAAAGGTCAGGCCTCCAGTGCGGGTGGAGGGTGGTTGGTCCCCCGGCACGGTTGGTGGTCTCTGGTGGGGTGTAGTTGCCCTGCAACGCGCTTAGGGATGTGTCTTGCCCTGCCATACCTGTTTGCTGTTTATTGACCCTGCCCGTATTATGACCATGTTTTATAATAAAGCCTCGCAAATGGATCTGCACGTCTCATGTCTCGTCGTTCCCGTTACAACTAAAAGTAACTAATTAAACTAATTAAATACTTGTAGTAGCATTTTTAGTACACTTTGAAGTATAGTCTCAGTAAACTACTAGTTTAGTAGTTTTATACTGCAAGTATACACTGTAAAAAATGAATCATGGGTCTTGTAATTTTCATTAAAAAAATTAAGGTGATACTTAAAAAGTGTATATTTCATTAAAGAAATTGTGATTCAGTGTTGTATAGAAAATATTGAGGACTTTTTACTAATAATACCAAGAGGTGTGTTTTCCTAATTTTTTTTTAAAGGAAACTTCAGCAGTTTTGAGGCTTTAATTGAGGAACTGATTAACAAAAAAAAAAATAAGGAAAGAAGGCTACCTATTTATTTTAAGAGAATTAGCTCAATTTTGCGGTTTTATTTTAGAGGTGATTGTTAGTTCCCAGCAGATTAAATAATTTAGGAGATTTTACATGATTTTTTCAGGTAGATTCCATTAAAAAATCAAGTCGTAAAAACTACTCAAAAATATTAAGTGTAATATACCATGAACTTTAAGTGCCTGTATATCTGAAAACTCTTTATAAAACCATAAAGCTGGTTTACAAAACCATAAAGGATTTACAAAAAAACAGCTTTCACAAACAGCTTGGTCTTTTTTTAAGGTAAGGAGACAACTTTTAGTGTAACAAGCTACTGATGTGGACTCATTAAATATTTAATGTTGAACAAAAATAAACTGATCAAATAAATGGCACAAACATGGCAGTACATAAACAAACTTGTCCTTTGTAGGGTATAGAGTGCAGAAAACTGAATTATATGTTAGTTGCAGGGGTTTTTGTGAGCAAGAGCCTACAGCTTCAGCTATCTTAAAGAAAAAATGTATGGTTTTGTAAAGAGTTTTCAGATATACGGGCACATAATGTTCATGGTATATGAAGTCACCACTTTAGTTGAGGGGCCATAATGAAGTCATGAGAAGCTAATGCTTAGTTAATGATAACTACTGTATTTGGATGTTAAAAGTCCCATATTTGTCAAAACTGAAATTTCCTGGCTTTTTTCATGATAGCAGAGGTCTAGGGGCTATGTAACTACCATATAAGTTTCAAAACAGTCCACAGTAAAGTGCACACAGCCTGCATAAAGTAGCTGTGCCTTTTCACAAGCCCTTGTGACTTCCGTAAAAATGTGACGTCCGAACTACTCAGTCACCGCCTTCAGTCACCATCCCAAGCACCGCCCACCGTCCTTTTGCCAAACCCCCAGATCACATCGCATCCATGCCATTGCTGAGCAACAACAACACGGAAACATGTCGAAAAGGTTGACTTTAACGGACGAAACCAGATCGGCCGACCTGTAATGTTACACTCTCACTCAAAGGATGGATGATCTGACAGGACTGTTACTATGAGGTGGATCATATCTAATGTGTATAGTAAAGACAAACTCACCATGTCTATCTAGTCATGATGAAGATGTAAATACATTTCGATTTCAGCAGGCAACTATTTTTACAGCTACATTATTATTCCAGCCACAATTAATCACAACAATGTATTGTGATACAATTACAAATGATTATATATAAATCATCAGTTTGTTTTACACACATGCACACAGACATACACAACATAATTGTGAGATGCAAGAAATCTTCAGACGCGACCATAACAACAAAATACAATGCTTTATTGAACCTTTTCTGATAAGTGTGCGCTGCAACCCGAGCATTTTTGACGATTGTTTCTGTCCAGTCCGCTCGTTTTTATCACGTTTAACCACAGCTGTCGTCGGTTTTTTGTCTGGCAGTGGCAGCAGGTATGCGATCAAATTTCTAATTTGAGGCTGTATTACGTCGATTCTGGCACCCAACATCACAAGATGACATTTTAAGCTCCTTATGTAGCCGAATCTGTACTGGTTTGAATGGGCCACCTCCAGTTCTCCCTTTGTTTTGCCACCAGCTAGCGCTGTGACGTAATTGTGATGTCGGCCCTACATGACCCTAGTTACCTGTGGTTGGCCTAGCTGTGCGCCACTCAGAAAACAACAGGCCAATCAGAAGAGAGGCTCATGAATATTAACTAGACAGGCCAAAATCAACCTTAGTAGAGCTCCTGAGAGAAGAGCTGTAAAAATATATTGAGATGGTTTTTGGTACTTATACCGCAAATATATATTCTTAAGGACATCAAAACCTAAAATAAAACTCCAGAAAGGTGTACAATATGGGACCTTTAACAGACTTCACATACTATGTGCTGTGATTGGCCCATGTACATTTACCTGCAGGCTACTATGAAGAAGATATGAACATGCTTGATAACTCATATCATATTTAATGAAAAACATTAGTTCTCACATTAATTGATATGCTGTTCAAGCCTGTATGCATGCATGAGGTAATGTGGATTTTTGTATATTCCCTTAATAATTCAAGTAGTCTTACATGCACGAAATAATGGTTTTTTGAATCATGTACCATAAGTATAGCTTCCCTAGTGAAAAAAGTATACTTTATTGTATTTGTAATATATTCCCTGTTTTAATAGTACATTGCAAATATACTAACAAAAAATATACTGTCTTTAAATATATAGAAAAAGTATATTAGCATCATGCTTTTGCCTATTTTCACAATACAATTTTTAACACACTTTAAAATAATTATAATTTAGTATATTTTCTAAAAAATATATTTTACAAAAATATAGTTGAAGTGAAAGTTGTTTATTTTTATATAGTATATTTATTTGCACTTTTCTTAAATATATTTTATGAATATTTTTTTAACTGTGTACTGAAAGTGATCATTGTAACAATGCATTGAAAGTATACTTTCAAAGTACATTATTAAATAACCTGAAGTTGTAGTATGTTTTAAGTCACATTTTTGAGTAATTTTTAAATTTACTTCTTCATGCTTGGAATTTACTTCATTACTTGGGCATACATTGCTTTCAGAAAGTAATAAAACAAATAAATAAAGCAAACAAATAAAGCGAATGCATTATAAAGTGTACAGTCAAGTAAACACTGTCTATATTGCAAGGCCAAAAACTGAAGTTCACTCACTCTGCATTAATATTATATCACTGCATTATTATAACATATCATTATAAATTTTATGGAGAAATAAAGCTGAAAAACAACAATTGGCATTGATAAAGCTGCAGAAGTTGTTCCCCAGGAGTTTTTAGTCTCTTTCAATATTGTTTGGAAGTGGAATGACATACAGTTTGTCCTTATAGACCTAATAATTACACATTTACATTTGAGTGATTGTGGATGGACAGCAAATACATTATGAGACACCATGTTCAGGATATATTTAGCTGAACATCTCTAAAAACACAGAATCTGTTTGTGGTGGATGCAGAAGATGCCTCATCCTCACACTTGCAAGCCATAATTTCACAGAATGTTTCATCACTTACTGTACAACAGATTTGTTTCTCTTTTTAAGAGTCATGTTATTACAGGAATGATAACAAACACTGCTCACTTTTGATGCTGTTCACTTTATTTAAACAATTCCTTTTCATTTAACACCATATATCAGGTTTCCTGTTCAAACATGACTGCATTGAACAGACTTGAAACAACCTTTTTCTTTTACTTAGCCTACTTTTTATTTTATTTTAAATAATGTTTTTGGAAAAAATACAAACCCGATTCCAAAAAAGTTGGGACACTGTACAAATTGTGAATAAAAAAGGAATGCAATAATTTACAAATCTCATAAACTTATATTTTATTCACAATAGAATATAGATAACATATCAAATGTTGAAAGTGAGACATTTTGAAATGTCATGCCAAATATTGGCTCATTTTGGATTTCATGAGAGCTACACATTCCAAAAAAGTTGGGACAGGTAGCAATAAGAGGCCGGAAAAGTTAAATGTACATATAAGGAACAGCTGGAGGACCAATTGGCAACATGATTGGGTATAAAAAGAGCCTCTCAGAGTGGCAGTGTCTCTCAGAAGTCAAGATGGGAAGAGGATCACCAATTCCCCCAATGCTGCGGCGAAAAATAGTGGAGCAATATCAGAAAGGAGTTTCTCAGAGAAAAATTGCAAAGAGTTTGAAGTTATCATCATCTACAGTGCATAATATCATCCAAAGATTCAGAGAATCTGGAACAATCTCTGTGCGTAAGGGTCAAGGCCGGAAAACCATACTGGATGCCCGTGATCTTCGGGCCCTTAGACGGCACTGCATCACATACAGGAATGCTACTGTAATGGAAATCACAACATGGGCTCAGGAATACTTCCAGAAAACATTGTCGGTGAACACAATCCACCGTGCCATTCGCCGTTGCCGGCTAAAACTCTATAGGTCAAAAAAGAAGCCATATCTAAACATGATCCAGAAGCGCAGGTGTTTTCTCTGGGCCAAGGCTCATTTAAAATGGACTGTGGCAAAGTGGAAAACTGTTCTGTGGTCAGACGAATCAAAATTTGAAGTTCTTTTTGGAAAACTGGGACGCCATGTCATCCGGACTAAAGAGGACAAGGACAACCCAAGTTGTTATCAGCGCTCAGTTCAGAAGCCTGCATCTCTGATGGTATGGGGTTGCATGAGTGCGTGTGGCATGGGCAGCTTACACATCTGGAAAGGCACCATCAATGCTGAAAGGTATATCCAAGTTCTAGAACAACATATGCTCCCATCCAGACGTCGTCTCTTTCAGGGAAGGCCTTGCATTTTCCAACATGACAATGCCAGGCCACATACTGCATCAATTACAACATCATGGCTGCGTAGAAGAAGGATCCGGGTACTGAAATGGCCAGCCTGCAGTCCAGATCTTTCACCCATAGAAAACATTTGGCGCATCATAAAGAGGAAGATGCGACAAAGAAGACCTAAGACAGTTGAGCAACTAGAAGCCTGTATTAGACAAGAATGGGACAACATTCCTATTCCTAAACTTGAGCAACTTGTCTCCTCAGTCCCCAGACATTTGCAGACTGTTATAAAAAGAAGAGGGGATGCCACACAGTGGTAAACATGGCCTTGTCCCAACTTTTTTGAGATGTTGATGCCATGAAATTTAAAATCAACTTATTTTTCCCTTAAAATGATACATTTTCTCAGTTTAATCATTTGATATGTCATCTATGTTGTATTCTGAATAAAATATTGAAATTTGAAACTTCCACATCATTGCATTCTGTTTTTATTCACAATTTGTACAGTGTCCCAACTTTTTTGGAATCGGGTTTGTATGTTTATAGAGTATAGGGCTGTAGGTTATTATAACTAATTAAAAGCTAATCAAATAAATACATAAACAATAGTAAATATAGCCTATTTAATATTTATATTTATATATTTACTATATTTCACTGGAAAAATGATTCATTGAATTTACTACATTTTTTAAGGAAAGTGGTTGCAAGCAATTTATTTTAGCTACATTTAAATAAATAAATTTAGTTGACTAACTTTCAACATTTTTTGTAGCTAAAATAAGTTTTTTGCAACCACTTATCTTAAAAAATATATATTACTTTCAGTGTACATAAATCTTTCATATTAAGCCTACATTAAGCCTTTTTTAACGTAATAACTTTTACTTATGGCAAAATATATATTTTTAGCGTGTTTCCTAAAAAGATTCAAAAACCGCGGCGGTTTTCTAATGTCGCGTGACTTCAGCCCGTCCAATCACAGCTGAGCTGAGCTCACTCAAACTCAAAGAGTCACGAAACAGAAAAGGTAAGCATTTCAAGCTGATTTATTCCTATTTAATGCACTTTTGAACGTGTATGATTTATTTTCGTATCTTATTATTTTAACCAGCTCAGCAACGCTGATGCAAAGAGGAACTAACATGCCATTACATCAAAGTTATCAACGGCAAGTGTTAAATATGCAGTGTTTTACACCACAGTTTGTCAGTGGGAAAATAAAACATATTTCTTTTTTTGATTTTCTTTCTCAGTCGGACACAGACAAACAAGATTTTTGTCTTTTAAACCAGGAGGACGGATGACAGATCTAACGTTAACCGACACTCGCGCCAAACTAAAGCAGGTAAGACAAACACACACATTCACTATATTACAATAGTTTTAAACCGTAGTTAATCGTTATTTATGATCCGCTTCGTCAGTTTCATCTAGCATATCCATGTGATGCTAATTAAATTTACTAATGTAGCCGATGCCCGGTAAACAAAGCGGCTTGAGGAGCATTATGGTGGCTGTTTGCTAACGTTATTTACTAGTTCAGACTGATATTTGCTCATCACGTTTTTTAATTTAATAAACTCATACTTTCATATGTTTTTGAAATCAATCTTTTCAGAGCAAAGGCAGCGTGGAGTGCTGGGATGTCAAAGTCAACAAGATGGCTGCAATACTACAAGCCTCAAGTGAAGTAAGTAGAATTCACATTGATTTAATTGATGGGTTTTAGTGTTATGCGAGATGTAAACCATCACTTTCTGAAAGGTTTTTTAAGTATATTTATTCATTTTTGGATGAATTGCTATTTATTGCAAATGTAGCAGCACAAATGGGTTACAAATACAATATTTTATACTGAAGTTTAAATCATTGATCAACTCATGCAAATACAGCCCAGACAAATACTGGATCTTCACACCACATGAAGAACATCATGATATCCAAGGATCAAGAATGTTCGATGTAATGTAGTGTGCCACCATTTTTGATTCAGACTGTATTAGCAGAATGAATGACATTAAATTTCAGTTTGCCTTTGATTCAATGTCATTATGCTTCACAAGAATATGAGTTGGGTCTTGAAAGTTCTGGTTCTAGTAACTTCGGCTTTCTTAATATGGATTACAAAAAAGGTCTTGTGTGTTATATTTCCACTTGCACTTATCTTAAAGTTGCTTTGGGTTTGTATAAAGGTGTAATAATATTTATATTTATTAAATTATATTTATTTGGTTGTTTTATTAATGAAAAATCCAATTCAGTTCAAGCTCAAGAACATTCAGCTGATACACCCCTGAAAGTTTAACTTTAATGCATTTAGAAAAAGGAGCCTGACCAGGTGCAGAAGGCAGCAGTCCCCATCATTGCTGTTGAGGAGGAAGAGGAAACGTCACGAGGGAGGAACCCACTGGATGTTTTGATTGTCTTTGAAGATGAAGAGATGATGTCAACTGAGTCTAGTGTCAGAGCACTGCTGCTGTTTTTGCACTTTATGTCCTTATTTAGAGTACACTAACTTCTCAAAGCAGCTTTACAGAAAAGGCATGTCTACATTACAATTTAGCCTGATCTGTACTATAAATACTATACTTTTCAACTTGAATAGTGTTGTATCTCGTGATTTATAGTGATGCTACATGGGTGTACTCACTTCTGTTGTATACTGTATGTTTGACAAATTCACTGGAAGCAATATTGATGTGACATACAATTCCTCACTGCTAATCATGATGTTCATTTTATGTAGTATGGGTTTAATACAGGATATTTACAGTCTGATGTAGTAAAAAGAAAAAGTTGTATGAACATGCCCTCTGACCTTACCTCTTTTACTTTAACAAATGTTGTTCTTGCTGAGTTTCCACACACAAGTACATCTGATGTGCGAGTGGCCATCAGGCGCAAATGTCACAGAGCAATTCTTTATAGAATTGCAATATTTTTTGGACATGTATAATTTAAAATTGTTTTGTATTGTTTTTGTTTTATTGCATTTACATGTTTGAAATGTTTTTGTTTTTTTTCTTTCGGCGTTCTTTTTATTTAAAAACATGGTGCATTTTATGTTTTGCAATGCTAAAACCATTTGAAGTTTAAATAAACACTGTTTGAATTGTTAATAATCTGTCTCTGTCTGTCATTGAATTTATGTATTTATTGTTACGACCCTAAAAAGTGGATTCAGCATTGGGGGGGAAATTAGTATATTTTTACTCAAAAATAATACATTTAGAGTATATTGCTTGTGTGTTTCAAAGACACTCATAATTAATTTGTAATGTACTCGTAATACAAAAAAAGTACACTTTAATATCACTAATCAAGCATGAAAAAGTACACTAAATACACTTAAAGTTATACTTTAGTAAAAAAAATAAAGAAAATAAACTAAAATACACTTAGTACAAAAAAAGTTGTTCCAAAATAGCACACTTCAAGTTAACTAATCATTAACACACTTGAAGTATACTGACAATTAGTCTGGCTGCAAGTATACTTAGTATACTTTTTTTCACTAGGGTTTATCCACAATGGATAGAAAAGACCTTGTTTTTTGTGAAAAAAGAAAACATAATGGTTTCTAAAAGACCATGTGACACTGAAAACTGGAGTAATGATGCAGACAATTCTGCTTTGCATCACAGGAGTAACATTCCATTTTATAATATATTAAAATAGAAAAGTTTTTTTTAACACATTTCCACTTTTCTTTTTTGTAATAATATTTCACAATATTTTGATCAAATTAATGCAGCCTTGATGAGCAGAAGAGATTTATTTCGAAATCATTAATAATTGTAATGTTTCCAAACTTTTGGCAGGTACTTTAATAATAACAATTCTATTAATACTTTATTATTATATTATTATCATGAATATTAAATGCTGCTTTTTATTTTTACAGGACAATAGTATGTATTATTACAATATAAGATATATCTTTTAATGTGCTAAAATTTTTAAATATTTTTAATAATAAGTGCCGGGGGGTGTGGCTTGTGGGCGTGGTGATATTTTCCTGCTTTTTTTGTCTCTAGCTGATCACATGACCGTTTCATTCTTATTTATTTTTTTATTGAAAGGCTAGATTTTTGTGATTATTATTTTATTTATTTTTTAATGAAAGATCAAAGTATAAACAATACAGATTTATTTTTTACAGGCTGCTTTGATCTTTTTTATTAAGGGTACCAATAATTCTGACCACGACTGTAAGAATGAGAACTGATATGTGAGATCTCACATGACATATCAGTATGTGAGATCCCACATGCATACTTGCACTCTATCCAGTGATAAACACAGCATGTGGCCCTTGACCCATTTTATTTGACACAGAATTCTGACATGATCGTGTCATTATTAATCAATTGACACAACACCACCCTGAAATTACTTTGCACTGTAGAAATATGGTTTTGGCAATAAATGTACAGTGGCTGAATATTTTTTTATGAGTGCTACCATTTCACACTCAATATTCTAGGCTAAATTAGAGGGGTATAAGTCACTTTTATGAATGTTTCTTTACAAACCTCATAGGTTATTCTTTTTTTCTTTTTTTTTTTTTAGAAAGATATACCACAGTTAAATTCTAATAAAGTCTGTAAAAAATGTTCAGTTCTAATAAACACACATTTCAGGAAAAAAATATTAAATACTATGACGAAATTAATATTACAGAATATTCTGGAAAAAATGAAATGCAGTATATTCCTGCATAGATCTGGTATCACTGAGCGTGTGAAGTTCTTGTGATTTGTAGAACAAGATTTATACACCTGCACTGAAGATTTTGAGAAGGCGTAACTGTTTTGTTGTGTTTGTGAGAAAGAAACAAAATACAAGATTGCAACTCCTAAAACATTTTCTTGATGACTTATAAAGTAAGTGAAATATTCTCTACAAATTCTACTGTCACAGGTGCTCAGTTTTGCTACAATAATACTAGAGACAATAGATGTACTGTATGCAAATATAACAAAGGGACATAAACAACGGAATATTCTGGGATACAAACTTATCACCTTTAAGTGAAAATTGTAATTTTGAATCCAAAATAGATAATTTGCGTGATTCGTGTAGATCCAAAGAGCAAAGAGTTTTTGAAAATGTGAGTAGTAAGTAGTGAAAGTAGGACTGACTCAATTTAGGTGCCTGTTGAA
Organism: Schizothorax lantsangensis; assembly: GCA_027422415.1. NCBI lineage: Eukaryota > Metazoa > Chordata > Actinopteri > Cypriniformes > Cyprinidae > Schizothorax > Schizothorax lantsangensis. The sequence continues at coordinate 31,019,508 of CM049842.1, read as the reverse complement.
ATTGAAAATTGAAAACTGCTTTCAAGCGCTCCTGTGCGTATATTTGTGGTTTGAAATTGGTAAAATGTGCTTGAAAAAAAAAAAAAGATCAGAATATTGACTGGCTATTGACTATTATGCACTCAGGTTTTATAGACAATTGGACGAGTTTTTGGAGCAGACCTGACCTGTTGAAAAGAGATGGTGTTCATCCCTCCTGGGGTGGTGCCACTATTCTCTCTAGAAATTTGGCACATAGTCTTAGAGTTCATACTTGACTAACTGGAGCCCAGGTCAGGAAGCAGACAGACTGGCTAAACCGACCGTCTGCTAGCCGCCTCACGTCACAGAAGTCAGTTAATTCTCAGCACATAGAGACTCCTTCACCTAGATATCACACTATAGAGACTGTGTCTGTTCCCCGAACTAGAAAATACAGAAAACATCAAAACCAATTTATGAGTAACCATTTAATTGATGTTCAACAAATAAAAAATGTTTACAATACACAGAAACAATTGATAAAACTTGGCTTACTGAATATCAGGTCCCTTTCCACAAAAGCACTTTTTGTAAATGATTTGATCAATGATCATAACCTAGATTTGCTCTGTTTGACAGAAACATGGCTAAAACCAGATGAAAACATTATTTTAAACGAGTCTACCCCCCAAGATTACTGTTACAAAAATGAGCCGCGTCCAAAAGGCAAAGGGGGAGGTGTTGCTACAATTTATAACAATATTCTCAGTATTTCTCAGAAGACAGGCTTTAAGTATAACTCCTTTGAAGTAATGGTGCTTCATATAAAATTATCTAGAGAAAAAAGTATTAATGATAAATCCCCTGTGACATTTGTACTGGCTACTGTATACAGGCCACTGTATACAGGCCACCAGGGCACCATACAGACTTTATAAAATAATTTGATGCTTTTCTATCAGCATAGTGCTGGCTGCAGATAGAGTCCTAATTGTGGGTGATTTTAATATCCATGTTGATAATGAAAAAGATGCATTAGGATCAGCATTCATAGACATTCTGAACTCTACTGGGGTTAGACAACACGTTTCAGGACCTACTCATAGTCAAATTCATACTCTAGATTTAATACTGTCACATGGAATTGATGTTAATGGTGTTGAAATTCTGCAGCAAAGCGATGATATATCAGATCATTATCTAGTCTTGTGTTTCGTCAAATTTGCCGATGACACAACGGTGATAGGCCTGATCACCGACAACGATGAGACGGCCTACAGAGAGGAGGTGAGTACCCTGACTAAATGGTGCCAGGAGAACCACCTCTCACTCAACATCGACAAGACCAAGGAGCTGGTGGTGGATTTCAGGAGACAGAGCAGAGAACACACACCCATCTCCATCGACAAGACACCTGTGGAGTGGGTAAACAGCTTTAAGTTCCTCGGCATTCACATCACCGAGGATCTCACATGGTCTGCTCACACAGACGCAGTGCTGAAGAAGGCACATCAGCGCCTCTTCTTCCTGAGACGGCTGAGGAAGTTTGGAATGAGCCCCAGCATCCTCAGATCCTTCTACACCTGCACTGTGGAGAGCATCCTGACCGGCTGCATAACCGCCTGGTTTGGAAACAGCACCGCTGGCAACCGCAAAGCTCTGCAAAGGGTCGTGCGAACTGCCCGCCACATTGTTGGAGGTGAGCTTCCCTCCCTCCAGGACATCTACACCAGGCGGTGTATAAGGAAAGCCAGGAGGATCATCAAGGACTCCAGCCATCCATCCCACATACTGCTCTCTCTGCTGCCCTCAGGGAGACGTCTCCGCAGCATCCGATCCCGCACTAGCCGACTGAGGGACAGCTTTTTCCCTCAGGCTATCAGGCTATAATGAACAGTCAGAACTAATTCACCCTACATCACACTCCCACTCACACAACATGCCATGCACTGCACTTTAACACCGTTCTACTGGACTACACGCACACACTGCAATAATACAACCTATCTGCTATCACTGGATACCATACAATGCACATCCACAACATTGCATATGTATAATCTGTTGCACCTTTGCACAACTATCTATTGCACAACTAATCTGTTGTAAATGTATAATCTGTTGCACCTTCACATATTACTATGTATAGATGTGTACATAATGTAGAATGTGTACATACGGTGTATTGATAACTAAGTATGTCTTTATAGTACACTGTGTGTATTGAGTATACGTATGTACCAGACACTTTCCAAAAACATCCATGTCGCCACGACGCGTATTCTTTGGATTACACGCTTGAATTAAGCAGCACATGCATTGAGGATCTTCAGTGATTAATGGCCTCTCCTGAGAATATTTAATTGCACTTAAAAAAAAACACAGTACAAGCTAAATGAATGTCCGACGGTATGAAAAACCTACGTTGTTAAAACCTATATACAATATGTATTAAACATACGCTTTTGTTGCTAAGACTGCTTATTAATAGTGGTAATACTGTTGTTAGGGGATGCCAACTGCAAACAGATCCACACATACACACACACACCCAGGTTTTTCCCCAGAATCAATTATTTCTATAATACTTGCTGATTTTAAAGCACAAATTTACATCAAGTATTTGATCTTAAAATGATTTGCTCTTATTTTCCACGTTCCAATAGATGAACCTTCTTATCCCAACAAAGAAATCACATTACACATTCATTCATCATATTTCATTCAATTTTATTTATTATTTATTTATTGTTATTATTATTTTGCACTAGTATCACGGTTTCTTGCCTTTGTCTAACGCTTTAGATGCATCAGAATGTGGATTTTTCACCATCCAACATGAAATTAAAGAGATGTATCAGCCGAGCTTGTTTCAACTTACCATTTTCTTAGGTTATTATTTTGACTCGCATAGATATAGAACAGATATAGAATAAACCTTATCGTCCATGCTTTTCCCCTACCGACCCAACAAGATCTATGGGGGCACAGTTGTAAATTCCTAGAGACCTATAGTTACCCAGAAAATGTTTATCATTTAAGAAAAGGGTCATAATACATACAGAATACAGAAAACCTCCTCTCGATCTACTGTGACTGTCATTTTACTTAGGGTTAGTGTTACGGATGACGCCAGAAAATGTTCATCATTTAAGAAAAGGGTCATAATGCATACAGAATACAGAAAACCTCCTCTCGATCTACTGTGACTATCATTTTACTTAGGGTTAGTGTTACGGATGATGCCGTTCACATTTTGTTTGTTGGACTGTATATGTCATCACAATGACTGTAGGCTTCTCTCTCTCTAAGAGCAGTCAGTGTTTATTTTCGACTTGAGAGCGTTTGACTATGTCGGTATTACTTTTTAGGACAATTATCCATCTCCATATCCATTTGGATGATAAGTCTTGCTGATTTACACTTACAACTGAAACATATCTAACCATTGTACTTCTTATGCCACTACATCTAGAGCTCTTGTTCAGACAGCTGATGACGATGTGCGCATTTTATTTGTTGTACTCATTTCTTTCGTCATTTCCGCTTGAGATTAAGTAATGTGACCGCAATTAAGAAACATAAAATTATACTACATCCCCTTTGAAAAGGTTATAGACATAGTCTTTTATACAGGAAATATGCCTGCACAACAGAAATATGTATCAGTATAACAAATACCTAATACTGAAATACTCTCTTCTAAATATATTTAATGTTTTTAGTTCCAGTGTTGATTTTGACGGCCTTTGTCATTGTTTTTGTACAGTTTTTAGATGAAGACCATCCTCAGAGTTTGGTCAATCATGCAGCGAGTGAAAACGAGAACAAATGCAGTATAAGATAATTAAAGGAAAGTCAAGAGAGTGTTTAAACTGAGATTATGGTGTACAGATTACTGGTCTGTCTACAAAGAGGCCACGCGACACAAGGCCTCGATCTTACTATTTCACTGTTACATGTACATCATTTAGAGCGCATAAAGTTGCACATTACAAGTTAAAGATGGCGTGGAAACACAATTTTTTGTGTACGCATCTCTAAATGTGACTTTAATAAATCACTGTTGTTTTTAAGCAAAAGCTATGATTCAGTCCGTTTTATTCAGTCGTTGTGTTTTAGGTGTCCGCCTTTTTAGTTTTGTTCCAGGAAACAGGTACAACTGTAACTGTCTGTTCTTCTTTAAGAAAACAGGCGGCCGGTGGTTTTTAACATCTCTTAATTTTTCACAATTGCAAATGCCTAAATCTTAGTCAGTTACAAAAGGGTCAGGCATGATGCTTATATGTCTTTTTAAATAATTACGACAAAGTTACAGGTTTCTTGGACGAACGCTTGACTAGAGTGTTACTCAATAAATCTCTGCGTTGTCTTTTAATAAAATATTCCATTGAATGTCACTAAGACAAATTCTGTAACAGCGTTCGTAAATGAATATAAACGTACAAATCTTTATAGAGACAATAAGAACAATACCGTCTAACATCACAAACTGAGAGATATCTTGACTTTTTTCCGTGTGTTTAATGGCGCTAGGCCTCGTCACGCCGTTATGAGATATAAATCTCAAAGTTTTTCATAGTTTGCGCATTCTTTCCGTTTGAATTTGTTTACCGCTCTTGTTGTATTTCCCATCTAATGGTAATTGCTAGGCCTTGCGCTTTGCTTCCTAGTTTTTGCTGTCATGTTAGCGGGCTCTTCGTCCATATTTCTGTGAATTTGCTTGATTTTTTAAAATATGGCTTCAACCCGTCGTCTTCATTCGAGACGTTTACATTATATTATTAACACCATCCTAGTTTATATCATGTATGATCGTTTCTCGATAATTATTTCCGTCTACGCTGGTATTCCGGCCGTTTTCTTTTTAGAAAATTGATTTGAAAAATATATTTGTAATTTGTAAGTCACTTCGGAAAAGGCGTATACACATTTTTTAACAGTTTATTGTTGAATATACATGCATACATTGAAGTAGTGAATTCAAATTGCCGTTACAAACAAACAATAGTAATGACATTACAGACGGTCTAGCCAGAAAAGAAAATCTCTACAAACCAACATGTTTTGCTGTAATATAAAATCAACCAACGATCCGACAATTTCACATATCATGGAACCATAATGTTTTGAGACCAGCAACGTGCATAAGTCTGTTACATACGTACACAGACAGAGAACCTCGTTAACGTCCATCTCATCCTCACATTCAGATATCACATCCAGAATTTTTCTGGCCGTTAAAGGGACTGGGTCTCTGCCGGTAATAAACATGCTCGTCAAATCAGGCCATGAATCGGTCAGACTTCTTACAACGTCCATTTCATTTTTGAGATTTTTTACACGACTGGTATCCCCCGCAGAATCATGATTCGGATTGCACGCATGCTCGATGACCGTGGTCATCAGCTCAATCAATTGTCCTCGGTAATGCGGTTTAAACGTTGAGTCTATAACGTCTTTTACAGGACACGTTTTTCCCACACCACAATCGCACTCCAGTTGCTCATCCGCAGCGGCGCTCTCCATCGGCTTTTGCGTGGCGTCAGACATCCTTTTCAGAACTCGGTTCTTTCCAAGATATAAACTTTGTCTCCTAATCAATATAGAGCATTGTCGCCGTTTCCTAGAATGTGGATCGACTGTTTTAATCCACGATGGATCCGCCGAAGCGTTATTAATTGAAAAACAGCAGAGTGGTTCAGACACAGACACATTGGATTGTTGAAGCTGATTTTGTCGGTCCATTTAGATAATGTTTTGATCTGCAAGATGTTGCGGTAGTTCCGTCGTGCTGTTGGTATTCTTTGCAGATCTAGGAAAGTACGCAATAACGGCAGAGTTTATCCGGAACAGCCAATCTTTGCACACAGAGGATGTAGCGTAGCCGTACGCAAGTAGTGACGGATCTTTTGTACATTCGAGCAAAAGTAAATTGTTGAGGTCCACGTGTCGGCTGTTGGTTGGTTGTTGAGATGGCGGGTGTTGCCGGAGGCGGTGGGCCTGCAGGGGCATGTTTTGGTCAAAGAGAAATAGTTCTCACAGAAAGATATTATGGTTAACGATTACAAGGTCATTTATTAGGATTTTTGTTACGGCAAATTGTTTCAAGTAACATCTTTGGAAAACACAGACTGATCATTTGGTTTCACTTGACTGAAACAGTTTGTCTATTGTTGAAAAAATGGTGTTTAACAGAGGCACGTCGCTCCGATCGAAATATAGATTCGTTTTGCAGCACCTGAAAGGGTTGTCCTCAGGAATAGGAAAGTCACGATCATACTCCGAGTCAGAGTCAGTCTCATCAGTGTCTGACTCATCGCTGCTTTGAGACAAAAAGTTTTTTTCAAATTCCTCCCGACGTTTATTTACCATCATGAGATAATTTTGGTCATGATGCGTTTTGTTCCAACAGGATGTAATGCACATGTAGGCCGTCCGCGTTGTCACCCGATACCTCATCCCCTGCGTAACAGCATCCCACTGGAAAATGTACCTGATTTTATCGCCAAAATTAAATTCTCTCCAAATTTGATTGTAGAAATATGTCCAGTCTATGGCGGTCAAAAGCAGGTAGGCGCATTCGGATGTATAGTCCTCGTAAGAATCCAAAATGTTTCACAGTCTGCAATGACGTGTCAAACACAAATCTACCTACACAATCATCAGACACTGGGAAATCTTGTTTCACAAAATATTCATCTTCACGGACAATCTTCGTCAGACGGAGCGCGTCTTCGTCCGTTTCAACAGAACTTCTTGGCGGTGTTACAGACATCGCTCTTGTTTCAGGAGCGGCGGAGGCTGTTGTAACGATGTAGAAAACCTTATTTAAATACCGAATTCTGAATGTAGGTGTGTCAAACAACCGAGGAAAGTAACGCGGAGTGCGCTTTAACGCATGATATTATCTCTTAAATTATTAGATAATTTATAATAATAGTAGTTCATGAAAACCTCTGATTGCGATATTTATCAATTTTCTAAAAAGAAAACAGACGGAATACCAGCGTAGACGGAAATAGGTCTCGTATCTGATATCTAAACTAGGATAGTGTTAATAATATAACGTAAACGTCTTGAATGAAGACGACGGGTTGAAGCCATGTTTTATTAAATCAAGCAAATTAGCAGAAATATGTACAAAGATCCCGCTAACATGACCGCAAAAAACTAGGGAGCAAAGCACAAGGCCTAACAATTACCGTTAGATGGGAAAATACAACAAGAGCGGTAAACAAATTCAAACAGAAAGAATGCGCAAAGTCATGGTTCTGGTTTCAAAGCGTAGCCCTATGAAAAAACTTTGCGATTTATATCTCATAACGGCGTGACGAGGCCTAGCTCCGTTAAACACACGGATAAAGTCAAGATATCTCTCAGTTTGTGATGTTAGACCGTATTGTTCTTATTGTCTCTATAAAGATTTGTACGTTTATATACATTTACGAACGCTGTTACAGAATTTGTCTTAGTGACATTCGATTGAATATTTTATTAAAAGACAACGCAGAGGACTGATTGAGTAACACTCTGTCAAGCGTTCGTGTCACGAATCCGGTCTGTGGCCTTCCGCCCGATCGCCACCAGAGGTCACTCCTCCATCACATTGACTTTCACTCCACACAGGCTGTTAGATATGACTCTGGACTGCAATTCCCATCATCCACTGCACTGACGTCACACACACAGCTGTTCGCACTGATCACGCTCACACCTGAGAATCATCTCACAATTACACAGCTTACTTAAACCTGGGACTTCCTCTTGCTCTCTGCCGAGTATTGTTTAGCCATAGCTACTCTACAGAGCGTTCCTAGTTGTCAGTTTGCCTCGTTAGTTTTCCCGTGTTTGATTCCTGCCCGTGTTTTCTGGATTTACCCTTATAGCCTTGCCCTTTGGACTCTGTTCGCATCTCGTTTGAATTATTGCTCGTATACCTGGATTATCTCTCTGCCTAGCCCTTGTTGGATATTGTTTGCTGATCGTCGACCCACGCTTGCCCTAGGACTACTCTTCTGTCTTGCCCTCTATATACCCGTTTGCCAATGTTTGACCCATGCTTGTTTCCGACCACTCATGTTAATAAAGCCTTGCAGATGGATCCGCACGTCTCACATCTCGTCGTTCCCGTTACAGAATACTCGGCCAAACAAGGATCCAGCAGCTTTTCTGAGGAACATTGGCCAGGTATGGATACGGCAAGAATTTTGTTAACCCTTAAACAAGGCTCGCGATCGCTGGAGAACTATATCCGCAAATTTTTAGCCATTGCAAACTACTCTGATCTACCGGACTGTTTGTTAATAGAGTTTTTTTGTGATGGCATTAATCAACCACTGCAATCTGAGTTTAGACGCGAGGGTCCGCGTTCATCACTCGCTCAGTTTATGGATTATGCTTTGTTGACTGTTGGCTCTTTGCTCACTGTGGGTGTCGCAGAGGAAGAACGCGGCACTGCATTTATGACTGAGATAGCAGCCACGTTAGAGCACACGCACAAAATGGCGGCCACAACAACACCCCGGCATGTCATTGCTGCCAGTCATGAGCCAAGTCAAGTCACAGCCGATGTTAAAGAGCCAAGCCAAGTCACAGCTGATGTTAACGAGCCAAGCCAAGCCACAGTTGATCTTCGTGAGTCAAGCCAAGCTACAGTTGATCTTCGTGAGCCAAGCCAAGCCACAGTTGATCGTCCAGAGTCACACCACGTCACAGCTGACCAGCCAGAGTCTCTTCACGTCTCAGCTCTTCAGCCAGAGTCTCTTCACGTCCCAGCTCTTCAGCCAGAGTCTCTTCACATCTCTGCCGAACTGCCAGAGCCTGTCACACCCAGAGATTTAAGGACAGTCCTTCGAGTTCCCTGTCTGGTGTCCAGCGTGAGGGATGCACCACTGGTGTCTGCACGCGCAGCTGGTATCCCCAAATCCACTCACTTTAGCCCTCCTGTCCCTGAACTGATTCCCCTGTCTGTAGTGCTTCCCACCATGGGGATCACTTTATGGTGTATTTGGGCTGCATACACCACCACTGAAACTCTAGAGACGGCAGCGGCCACTGAGATGTCTCCAGAGGTGACGGCTGACGCTGCAGAACCTCCTGGTGTAGTGGCTCACGCTGCCGTGTTCCCCGAGGCGACGCCCGCTGCGGTTTCTCCAGAGGTGGCGGCTGATGCTGCAGAACCTCCTGAAGCAGCGGTGCTCTCTTTAGCTCCTTGCATGGTGGTGGCGCCCAACAATTTAGGGCCAGTCTGTCCTATCACGGTCGAAGGAACCGTAGATAAGCACGGTACCTGTCCTGTTAATAACCTCTACCTGTTTCCTGATTTTACCACTGTAGAACCTCCAGAGGTGGTGGCGTCTGCTGCAGAACCTTCAGAGGTGTCAGTGGTAATCACCCATGAATCCTTGTCCTGCCCTGTCATGGCTATGGAGGCCGTCTATTAATCCTTGTCCTGCCCTGTCACGGCTATGGAGGCCGTCTATGAATCCTCGTCCTGCCCTGTCACGGCTATGGAGGCCGTCTATGAATCCTTGTCCTGCCCTGTCATGGCTATTGAGGCCGTCTGTGAAGCTTCGTGCTGCCCCGTCATGGCTATGGAGGCTGTCTGTGATCTCCTGCCTTGCCCTGAACTGGCCATGGAGGCCTGTCATGAACTATTGTCCTGCCCCAACCCAACCAAGGAGGCTATCTCTGAACTCTTAGAACTGTTGTCCTGCCCTGAGTCAGCCGAAGAGGCTGCATATGAACTACCAGCCCCGTCAGTCACAACTGAGGAGGTTATTGGTGAACTTCTTGACTGTTCTGATGCAGCTATAAGGGCCGTTCAGGAACTCTCTTCTCTGCATGTCACTGCCATGAAAACTGTTAATGAACTCCCTGTATGCCCTATTAACCCTGTCACGAGTCCAGTAAACACTTGTGAACGATCTGTCTGTCTCATCCATGAGACTAATGGTGAGCTGTGTGACGGGACGAGGAGAACAGAGGACTCAAATGCAGAGGGTAGATGTAACCGCAGGTTTATTTCCCAAAGGTGAAAACAAAACAAATAATGCTGAAACAAAACAGCGCGCAAGTCTCTGGGGTAATCCAGCTACGGTCGGCAACGAGATGCAGATCCCACGAGCTGATCACTGACCAAGATCCAGCACCAGCACAGGCTAAACCACCTAAGAGTGGAGCGAGGCAGAGAGCGGCAGTCCTTCTCTCTACGTGTCCTGGGGTACAGACAAAGTAGCCGTGAGTAGCCTAACTCCAGAGCACACACGATCACAGAAACACAAAACAATCTACTGACAACAAGGACTGGTCAGACGAGAAATATAAAGGAGAGGGTAATGAGCAACAGGTGGAATAGAAGCAGCTCGTGACATGCGCAGCCCCACCGCCAGATCAGCGCTGATTGCACCTGCCACGAGCTGCTGAAAAAGACATGACAACACAGACAGCAGAGAGAGCCAGGAATGCACCCTGACCCGTGACAAGCTGTCAACCTGTTCAGTGTTCCAGCAGGTGTTTGATTTCCCTGTCTATCAAGAACCAGTCAATAGTGCTAAGCTAGAACTGTCAGTATTACCAGTTTCAACTGATGATTTCACAATGGAACTGTCTGCTTGTCTAGTATCTTCCAATATGCCCGATTATGACCCGTCTGTATTGTCTGTTTCAGTCTGGGAACTGAACTATGAACTATCTGCCCGTTCTGTTTCCCCGAATAGGTCTAAATTGTTTAGCCATAGCTACTCTACAGAGCATTCCTAGTTGTCAGTTTGCCTCGTTAGTTTTCCCGTGTTTGATTCCTGCCCGTGTTTTCTGGATTTACCCTTATAGCCTTGCCCTTTGGACTCTGTTCGCATCTCGTTTGGATTATTGCTCGTATACCTGGATTATCTCTCTGCCTAGCCCTTGTTGGATATTGTTTGCTGATCGCCGACCCACGTTTGCCCTAGGACTACTCTTCTGTCTTGCCCTCTATATACCCGTTTGCCAATGTTTGACCCATGCTTTTTTCCGACCACTCATGTTAATAAAGCATTGCAAATGGATCCGCTCGTCTCACGTCTCGTCGTTCCCGTTACAGTTCGTCCAAGAAACCTGTAACTTTGTCGTAATTATTTAAAAAGACATATAAGCCTCATTCCTGACCCTTTTGTAACTGACTAAGATTTAGGCATTTGCAATTGTGAAAAATTAAGAGATGTTAAAAACCGCCGGCCGCCTGTTTTCTTAAAGAAGAACAGACAGTAACAGTCGTACCTGTTTCCTGGAACAAAACTAAAAAGGCGGACGCCTAAAACACAACGACTGAATAAAACGGACTGAATCATAGCTTTTGCTTAAAAACAACAGTGATTTATTAAAGTCACATTTAGAGACGCGTACACAGAAAATTGTGTTTCCACACCATCTTTAACTTGTAATGTGCAACTTTATGTGCTCTAAATGATGTACATGTAACAGTGAAATAGTAAGATCGAGGCTGTCAGACCTGTGTTCCCCATGTCACGTGTTTACCCTCTCGTGCCCATATTTGGTCTTCCTGTTCCTGTCCTCGTTTGTCTTCATTAGTCTCCATCTGTGTTTTGATTACTCCCCACCTGTTTCAGTTCTCCTCGTTTGATTTCCTTGTGTTTATAAGCCCAGTGTCTCCTGTGTCCTGTGTTCGTTGTTAAATGTCTTCTTGTTTTATTAAATCCCTGTTTACACTATCTCCTGGTCTCCTCGCTCCTTGCTCTCCCCTACGAGAGCTTGACAGAACAACGAACCTAAAACAGAAAGAAGCGGCATTTCTCCTCCCTCGTTTTTGTTTTCCCGGTTTTGAAAAGTTTTTTGTTTCCTGGTTTTCTTGCTCCCGCGGCGATGGAAGTCGCCGCCCGCTTCATTGCCCTTGCCCACCGAGATCTCCCTTTCCCCGCGTATTCGCGGGAGTTCTGCGGGCTTGCCGCGGTGACGGCATTAGATGACGCCACCATCCTATCTCTGTTCTGGCACGGGGCCAATGCCCACCGTCCCGTGGACCTCCCAGACACCACTGGACTAAAATGGAGGAAAGGGATCCTCCGGTGTCTGGAGAGTGTCCGGGCCCGAGCCAGAACCAGCCTGCCGTCGTCCGCGGCTCCCCCAAGCCCGCCAACGCGGCCTGCGGCTCTCCCTTGCCTGCCGGCAAAGAATATGGCAAGCCCTATAATCCTTAATCCTCGCCAGAGCTTTCCAGTGCCCGCTCCTCGACTGCGCCCTCCAGTGCCCCTGCTGGTTCCGTACAGCTCTCAAGAGCCCCTGCTGGTTCCGCCCAGCTCTCAAGAGCCCCTGCTGGTTCCGCCCAGCTCTCAAGAGCCCCTGCTGGTTCCGTCCAGCTCTCCAGAGCCCCTGCTGGTTCCGTCCAGCTCTCCAGAGCCCCTGCTGGTTCCGTCCAGCTCTCCAGAGCCCCTGCTGGTTCCGTCCAGCTCTCCTGAGCCCCTGCTGGTTCCATCCAGCTCTCCTGAGCCCCTGCTGGTTCTGTCCAGCTCTCCAGAGCGCCCCCAAGAGGCAGCTCCTCGCAAGTGCCCTCCGTGCCTGCTCCTCGCAAGTGCCCTCCAGTGCGCACCCCAGAGCCCGCTCCTCGCCAGCGCACCCCAGAGCCCTCTCCTCGCCAGCGCACCCCAGAGCCCGCTCCTCTCCAGCGCCCTCTGGTGTCCGCGCCTGCCGAGCGCCCTCAAGTGTCCGCGCCTGCCGAGCGCCCTCTAGAGCCCGCGCCTGCCGAGCGCCCTCAAGTGTCCGCGCCTGCCGAGCGCCCTCTAGAGCCCGCGCCTGCTGAGCGCCCTCAAGTGCCCTCAAGTGCCCGCGCCTGCCGAGCGCCCTAAAGTGCCCGCGCCTGCCGAGCGCCCCCAAGAGTCCGCGCTTCCAGAGCGCACCCAAGAGTCCATGCCTCCAGTGCGCCCCCTAGTGCCTGATGGAGCCCCTATTTACCCCAAGGAAATTTTTTGGGGGGGGTAGTAGGGCTCCGGCCGAAGAGACCGAGGTTGGGGCTGGGGCCGCGGTCTTGGAGGCGGTCCCACCATGGCCTCCCGAACTCCCTGCTCCGCCATGGCCTCCCGAGCTCCCTGCTCCGCTAAAGAAGCGGCGTTTCTCCTCCTTCGTTTTTGTTTTCCCGGTTTTGAAAAGTATTTTGTTTCCTAGTTTTCATGCTCCCGCGGCGATGGAAGTCGCCGCCCGCTTCATCGCCCTTGCCCACCGAGATCTCCCTTTCCCCGCGTATTCGCGGGAGTTCTGTGGGCTTGCCGCGGCGACGGCATTAGATGACGCCACCATGCTATCTCTGTTCTGGCACGGGGCCAATGCCCATCGTCCCGTGGACCTCCCAGACACCACTGGAGTAAAATGGAGGGAAGGGATCCTCCGGTGTCTGGAGAGTGCCCGGGCCCGAGCCAGAACCAGCCTGCCGTCGTCCGCGGCTCCCCCAAGCCCGCCAACGCGGCCTGCGGCTCTCCCTTGCCTGCCGGCAAAGAATATGGCAAGCTCTATAATCCTTAATCCTCGCCAGAGCTCTCCAGTGCCCGCTCCTCGACTGCGCCCTCCAGTGCCTCTGCTGGTTCCGTACAGCTCTCAAGAGCCCCTGCTGGTTCCGTCCAGCTCTCCAGAGCCCCTGCTGGTTCCGTTCAGCTCTCCAGAGCCCCTGCTGGTTCCGTCCAGCTCTCAAGAGCCCCTGCTGGTTCCGTCCAGCTCTCCAGAGCCCCTGCTGGTTCCGTCCAGCTCTCCAGAGCCCCTGCTGGTTCCGTCCAGCTCTCCTGAGCCCTTGCTGGTTCCGTCCAGCTCTCCTGAGCCCCTGCTGGTTCTGTCCAGCTCTCCAGAGCGCCCCCAAGAGGCAGCTCCTCGCAAGTGCCCTCCAGTGCCTGCTCCTCGCAAGTGCCCTCCAGTGCCTGCTCCTCGCAAGTGCCCTCCAGTGCCTGCTCCTCGCAATTGCCCTCCAGTGCGCACCCCAGAGCCCGCTCCTCGCCAGCGCACCCCAGAGCCCGCTCCTCGCCAGCGCACCCCAGAGCCCGCTCCTCTCCAGCGCCCTCTGGTGTCCGCGCCTGCCGAGCGCCCTCAAGTGTCCGCGCCTGCCGAGCGCCCTCAAGTGTCCGCGCCTGCCGAGCGCCCTCTAGAGCCCGCGCCTGCCGAGCGCCCTCAAGTGTCCGCGCCTGCCGAGCGCCCTCTAGAGCCCGCGCCTGCCGGGCGCCCCCAAGAGTACGCGCTTCCAGAGCGTACCCAAGAGTCCATGCCTCCAGTGCGCCCCCTAGTGCCCGATGGAGCCCCTATTTACCCCAAGGAAATTTGGGGGGGAGGGTAGTAGGGCTCCGGCCGAAGAGACCGAGGTGGGGGCTGGGGCCGCGGTCTTGGAGGCGGTCCCACCATGGCCTCCCGAACTCCCTGCTCCGCCATGGCCTCCCGAGCTCCCTGCTCCGCCATGGCCTCCCGAGTCCCCTGACCCGCCATGGCCTCCCGAGTCCCCTGACCCGCCATGGCCTCCCGAGTCCCCTGACCCGCCATGGCCTCCTGAGCACCCTGACCCGCCATGGCCTCCCGACCTCCCTGCTCCGCCATGGCTACCCGAGTCCCCTGACCCGCCATGGCTCCCTGAACGGGCGCCGCCCTGGAGGCCTCCTGTCCTGTCCTGTCTCCATGTCCCTTAAGGCCTCCAGAGCGCCCACCCCCCCTCCCCGTTGGATGGTGTTCGGTGCGGGACGCACCGTTCGGGAGGGGGGAGTACTGTCAGACCTGTGTTCCCCATGTCACGTGTTTCCCCTCTCGTGCCCATATTAGGTCTTCCTGTTCCTGTCCTCGTTTGTCTTCATTAGTCTCCATCTGTGTTTTGATTACTCCCCACCTGTTTCAGTTCTCCTCGTTTGATTTCCTTGTGTTTATAAGCCCAGTGTCTCCTGTGTCCTGTGTTCGTTGTTAAATGTCTTCTTGAGGGGACATTGAAAAGGCCTTGTGTCGCGTGGCCTCTTTATAGACAGACCAGTAATCTGTACACCATAATCTCAGTTTAAACACTCTCTTGACTTTCCTTTAATTATCTTATACTGCATTTGTTCTCGTTTTCACTCGCTGCATGATTGACCAAACTCTGAGGATGGTCTTCATCTAAAAACTGTACAAAAACAATGACAAAGGTATACAGCTATTGTGGTAGGCCATCAAAATCAACACTGGAACTAAAAACATTAAATATATTTAGAAGAGAGTATTTCAGTATTAGGTATTTGTTATACTGATACATATTTCTGTTGTGCAGGCATATTTCCTGTATAAAAGACTATGTCTATAACCTTTTCAAAGGGGATGTAGTATAATTTTATGTTTCTTAATTGCGGTCACATTACCTACACTTTAATCTCAAGCGGAAATGACGAAAGAAATGAGTACAACAAATAAAATGCGCACATCGTCATCAGCTGTCTGAACAAGAGCTATAGATGTAGTGGCGTAAGAAAAAAAGTGATTTAAAACAACATTTACAAAAATATACCCAAATATCCCAAGTGGGATTTTCTGTATTCATATGGTAATTTTCTAAGTGGTTTGTCGCTTGAGTTATGTAGGGTGCGCAGAAAAAAAAAATTCCTTTATATTTTATATCTGTAGCCTTTTCAAGGCTGCGCACAACTTCAGACTTTACTGAATGTGTAGCTTTGAGTACAATGGTTAGATATGTTTCAGTTGTAAGTGTAAATCAGCAAGACTTATCATCCAAATGGATATGGAGATGGATAATTGTCCTAAAAAGTAATACCGACATAGTCAAATGCTCTCAAGTCGAAAATAAACACTGACTGCTCTTAGAGAGAGAGAAGCCTACAGTCATTGTGATGACATATACAGTCCAACAAACAAAATGTGAACTACATAACTCCTTACAAAAGATGTAATGCTCTTGCCTCCCTGTCCACTGGAAGGATGTGCTCGGCTGTATATAGAGATTAATTCTGGCGTCTTACGAAGAATTCCTCAGTTTGCAAAGATTTGAACATCAGTTTCGCAGAGCACATCCTTCCAGTGGACAGGGAGGCAAGAGTATTACTATGGCCGCAGATAAAGCAGGCAAGAGAAGCAGGTCACCGAGCCTATTTCAGAGGTCGATGGCTATATCAACGGGAAAAGAATCTCTGCTACTTAAAGTTTTTGCGGTCTGTCTTGACAAAGGACCTTAAGAAGGACCCTATAATATGTGTTTAAGGGATGTTAAGCACTTCTTTCACAGCAAGGTTTATTCATTCTTACTTACTCTGTTCTTGTTCAAATGTTCTCTTTAAAAACAGATTTTTGTTTTTCTTCTTTCAATGTTAGGGGTCTTCAAGATAACGTGAAACGCAAAGCTCTTTTCTTATTCTGTAAAAGTAAAAAGGCGCACTGTTATATGTTACAAGAAACTCACTTGAGTGATTTAGATGAGAAATTTTGGACTAATCATTGGGGGGACAAAATATTTTGTCATGGAACGAATCAGCGGGAGTTGCCATTTTTTTTCATAATTGCCCTGGAAAAGTAATTGTATATAAATCCAGCGATAATGGTCACTGGCTCATGTTTATTATAATAGGAAATATATATGGTTATAATAATATTAATCAAAACAGGGAACTGCTATCGGACGTTTCTGCAGTTATAATGGGTCTGAAACTTAAATATTCTACAGACAATATTATATTAGGAGGAGATTTTAACATGGTGCAGGATGACTGGTTGGACCGCTTTCCGTCTAAATTTAATAGTCATCACTACAATCCTATTTTATGTAATTTTTGTAGTTCATTTGGTCTATTTGACCCCTGGAGAGATTTATATCCAAATGTATGTCAGTATTCTTGGTTAAAACCAGATGGGACAAGCAAATCAAGATTGGACTTCTGGCTTATTTCATTCCACATTAAGGGAAATATTTATATTGCTACCAATTTCCAATCATTGTATGATTGGTTTAAATTTAAAGTCTCTAACTGTACGACGTCGTAATAAAGGATATTGGAAATTGAATGCCAATCTTCTTAATTCGGAGGCCTTTTGTCATGGAATTAAAAATATTATTGCAGAAGTGAGTGAAGATTGTTCACTTTCCTCGAATGTTAGTAAATGGGAATATTTGAAATTTAGAGTTCGTAATTATTCAATTTCCTTTGGTAAACAGCTAAAAAAAATCGAGCCATTTAGAAGTTAATCTTATTAGAGAGATAAGTGAATGTTGCAGTAACAGTCATTCAGATGACTCGGATAGAACAAAGCTTTTACTCTTACAATCCAAACTTGATAGTATCTATGTGGAAAAGGTGAAAGGTGCTTATATCCGTTCAAGGGCCAAATGGATAGAAGAAGTTCAGCGTACTTCTCTAGACTGGATAAGAGTAGGCAGGAGAAAAATAATATACGATCTTTAATTATTGACGGCAGTGAGTCTTCCAACGCTAATGACATTGCACAAAAAAACTTTCTCTTCTATAGTAACTTATATAAGTCGACCTTTTCTAAAATTAATGCAGATGCTTTTTTTGATAATATTAAGCCATTTATTCCACAAATCAGTTTGGAGTTTAAAGAGATTTGTGATGCAAAAATTTCATTACAGGAATTAGAAAATGCTTTGCAAGCTTTATCATCTGACAAATCTCCAGGCTCTGATGGCTTAATGGCAAACTTAAAAAAAAAAATTTGGCATTCAATAAAATTTATTTTATTTAAGGCTTTGACAGAGATTACTGAATGTCTTTCACTTTCCCATACTATGAAACAAGGGGTTATAATTCTTATTCCCAAGCCGGGCAAAGATCCAAAGATTTTAGATAACTTGCGGCCCATTACATTATTAAATAATGATTATAAATTGTTAGCACACATTTATTCTAATCGTTTGAAGTCTGGATTATCTCAGATTATAAACAATACGCAGTCAGGGTTTATGAGGGGTAGATCGATTCACAATAATTTACGTTTGGTCCAAGATCTGATTGACTATAATTAACGACGATGGTATTATGTTTTTCCTTGATTTCTGCAAAGCGTTCGACATGGTCGAACACCCCTTTATCTTTTCGGCTTTAGAATTGTTTGGGTTTGGGAAACAGTTTAGAAGTATAATTAGTAGTTTATATCGGGATACAAATTGTTCTGTTTCATTGATCGAAGGGACAACTTCACGCTTTAATATAAACCGAGGTATTAAACAAGGCTGTCCCATTTCGCCTTTACTTTTTATTTTGGCCGCTGAAATGCTTGCCCTCGCAATTAAAAATTCTGACATTGAGCAATTGAAGATTTTTGATGATTCCATAGTGATCAGTCAATTGGCTGACGATACAGTCTTATTTCTAAAGAATATTGATCAGGTTCCAAAAACTCTCCAAATTATTAATAATTTTTCCAATGCCTTGGGTTTATGTCTTAATCTAAGTAAATGTGAAATAATGACATTGAAATAATCTCAGCTCACGCAAATTTGCTATGTACCAGTTAAATATAGGATTAAATATCTTGGTATTCTATTTACCAAAGATAAAGAACTAAGTGAAACTCTTAATACATCTAATATAATTGATGAATGCAGAGAGACATTTCTATATTTGGAAGAATTTTATTGACAAAAGTGGAACCTCTGTCTAGATGCATTTACCCTGTAGGATCCCTTCCCATTTCTAATAAGAAAATTAAGTTAATTGATCAGATGAACTTTAATTACATTTGGAAGAGAAAAGCTCATTATGTTAAAAAAAGGGACACTAGTGAAAGATTACAAAGAAGGGGGTTTACAGGCCATAGACTTTGACTGTATGAATGGGATTTTAAGATAAATTGGCTTAAACAATTTCTAATAAATGAGAACAGTTTCTGGTTCTGTGCTCCTAGAAATATCTTTAAAACTGTTGGTGGAATTCTTATTACGCTGTGATTTTTCAATACAAAAACTTCCTCTCAAATTGTCAGAATTTCATAAGCAGGTTATTTTATATTGGAAGTTGATTTATAAGCACAATTTTTCCCTGCATAATTCACCAATATGGAATAATAGGTACATTTTATTTAGAAATAAGTCACTCTTTATTAGAGATTGGTGGGAGAGTGGTGTTTGGTCTGTTGCTCACCTGCTGGGGAAAGATGGTTATTTTATGGATCACAGTACTTTTTGTGGAAAATATAATATTCATATTGTGATTACAAGCAATATAATAAGGTGTTGAACTGTATTCCAAAGGCCTTTGTACTGTTGGTTAGTAATACAGTGCCCAGTATAACTGAAGTTCATCATTTACCTTCTTTAATAATAAATGGGCAAGATTTTATTAGGTGTAGCCTGCCAAATATATTGATAAGAACTTTATTGACCCAAGATAAATTTTCCAAATCAAGCTAGTCAAAATAACGTGACTAAAATTTTTCCCAAGAGTTCTATTTTTAAATTAAGAACCATGTATCTCTCCTTTCCCATACCCCCCAAAGCCAAGGAAGTACACTTTAAAAATTTTAATGATATCTATCCATCTTTAGAGTTTCTTAGAAATCGATTTAATATTGATCACAATAATTGTACCTTTTGTGATGTTGATATACTGTACATTTATTCTTTGACTGTTCATTCAGTAGAGCCTTTTGGTATGATACAATCGAGTGGCTTAAAGTTTCAATCAAGCTGTCTTCTCAATTTTCTAAAAATTATATAATTTTTGGTTTATTAATGGAAGATGCATGTACTCAATTTATACTGAATATTATTCTCATTTTGGGCAAATTTTATATTCATAAATGTAAGTGCCTTAAAACAAAGCCATTGTTTTCTGTTTTTTAAAAGGAATTTTGGATGTACTGTAAGTCTGTAAGATTGCTAAAATGTAAAACTGGAAGAAAACTGTTTAGTATATTGCAGAAATTTAAACTATTAGAAAACCCTATTGTGTAATTAATTCTCTTTATTTATTTTTTCTCTTGTTTTATTTATTATTTTATTTTAGATATTTTTCATTTTGATTGGTGAATATTTTTATATATCCGTTTAAATTATATTAAGCCTTAAAGTTCTGCATAATTAAGGGCGTGGCCACTTGAGTGACAGGTGGATTGCGCTCTGCTCCAGAGTGTGAAACTCGCTAGTGTGTGAAACTTAGAAAACTGGCTTTAAAGATTTTTATTTGTACAGAAAAAAATAATTATAGGTAGGACACTGGAAATCTGGCAATTAGATGTTTTAATGAAAATGATCTCAAACTTGATTTTTACCGCTATATTGATATTGTGCTCTGCTTTTGCACTGTCTGCAAAAAGTGAGATGTCACACCAAGGCAAAAGGCAGTAACTTCCACATTATATACAATATTTGGGTGCTGATCTCCATTTACAGAATCATTATAGTAACATCTGTATAAAATCTAGTGATCATTGGCTAGGCTATAACATCTAATAATGTGATTCATTTTTTTTTTTCTGACCGTAACAACCAGACAAAAAGTTAAACTTGAGTTGGATACCGTATTGCAACCAATTTATTTGCAATGTTCGCTAACATTAAAGGATGCAAGACATACTTAGCCTATTGTTTTTACATCGAACTGAATTAAAATTAACCTATAAGAAAGACTTGTGCAATGTGCACAGAGCGCATCTTTCTTTTTCTTTTTCTTTTTTTCTGAGCTCGTCTTTCTCTGGCTCAGCACCAGCCAAAGTGTGGCGTGTCAAAGGGTTAAAATCGATCGCGTTTTGGGGGTGGAGGGGGGACAGATTCAACATGAGGGTTTTGTGTCACAAATCAGGGGTGCGTTTCTCAAAACCATTGTTAGCTAACTATGGTCGTTATTTCCATTGAACTCTATTTGTAACGACAGAACTTGCATCCATAGTTGCTTTTGGGAAATGCACCCCTGGTCAGATCGGTAAAAATAACTTTCCTGGGTATATTTTTTTTTATATAAAAATAAGCTTCTGTTTCATAAACTGATAACAGCTTAACATTATTTACCTCAGCCTACATTTAGCATATTTGCTATTATATTCCAATATCATTATGCCTCAATTAGCTAGATAAATTAAGAGTTGTTGTTTTATATGTATAGATGCTCTCTGTTGTGTTTAATATTTATTATAAAAAAGTATGACTTGTAATAAAAGTACAACTTCGATTAATATTTATGTTGTTAAAATAACATTCTGTTCTGTAAATGCATTGTCTGCTGGTTTATTTAGCTACTTTTCAGCACATTAAGTATGCCACTTAATACTTTAACCCCCGGTTTCTTGTTTCACAGACAAGTCTTAAGCCTAGTCCTAGACTAAAATGTAAATCTGAGCTATTTCAACTGAAAGAAACTTGCACTAACTGATCTTAAAACATATCAGTGCCTTTGTTTTGTCTTAAGATGAACACCAGTAATGCTTTTTTCTAAGGCATGTTTATAAAAATCACTTAAATGTCCTAATTGATCTATGGCTTAATCCTGGCTTAGTCTAAGCCCTGTCTGTGAAACCGGGCCTAAGACTTTGAATGTTAAAGTGAAAATTAACACCTGACCACTGTTGTAAGTTTGCAACTGTTACAATTAAAAATCACAGAAGGGTAAAAACACGCCAGGCAGACAATGGTATGGTGTAAGCAACACAGCTACAACAAACAAAACTGATAATGGGTGTGTTAGATTTATAGTGTGTGAATAATCAAGGTTTGACAATAACCAGTCATATTGGCGGCAGGGGCGATTCTAGGATTTTTTTTAATGGGGTGGCACGGGGGGGAAGATCCAGTCAGGGGGGGCCCATGGGAAAAGTCATGTGCCCCAACACAAGTGGGATGACATAAAAAGGGCACTGCACAAGTGCCTGGACAACTCATCTCTCTTTTTATAAATAAAACCACTGAACAGACAATACTTGTTCTCAACTTCTTTCATTGTCCAAACAGACGGTGTGTGTGTGTGTCTAGTGAACTTTTTGTAAAAATTGCTCATGTTCTGTTGCTGCAGATAGATGTCTGCTGGTGTAGTCCTCACTGGCCCTCTCTGGCCGGCTCTGACCTGTGCTGCCAGGTTCAGGGCTGCTAATTTGCTGGCCTACTTGCCCCTGCCTGGTGGATTGGCTCTGACATGCACTGTACTGCATCTACCTGTCTTTGACATGGTTTCTTCTTGAAGAAACCTTGAATGTATTGTTGCTGTGCCTTACTTTGTCCCCTTTTCATTTTTTTTTTTACTCAAAATTCTGTCTAAAAACAAAA
This sequence comes from Schizothorax lantsangensis, assembly GCA_027422415.1. NCBI lineage: Eukaryota > Metazoa > Chordata > Actinopteri > Cypriniformes > Cyprinidae > Schizothorax > Schizothorax lantsangensis. The sequence goes on along the minus strand of CM049842.1, from coordinate 30,997,343 downwards.
CAAACTCTAACTTAATCATCAATATTACACAAATAGTATATTTAATAGCCATATTATAATCTGATTAAAGACAAAATAATTTAATGAGAAGCTGTTCTTGGACATTGCAAACGAAAAAAATAATTATAAGCTGCAAGCCAGAGCCGGCGCCAGAGCAGCACTGATGAGGGGGCGGCTGAGGTAACGAAAAGGGGCGATGACGTAGCGCAAAGTAAAAATAAATAAATAAATAAAAACATTTGTGGCCCATTCACGTATTTGTCGGACCGTAAACAAGCCTGCCCGCGCTACTACTACAACTATTAGAATACTGGGTTCACACAGATAGTGTTTTGGTCGCGAGACAGGTCAGTGGAAGAGTTTTTTTTTTTTTTTTTTTTTTTTTTTCAGTGCAGTGTTTTAGAATGATGTATTAAGCGTGGAGAAGCTGCTATAAAAGACGAGAGCGCAGCATTCAAATTCAAAGACATCCGTAGCGCATTTACTTTGAAATACAATGGAAAAGTACCGCAGTGGAATGAAAAATGCGTTCTGAGTGAATGACCCTACTAAAAGGTAGCCTACTTAGCAAATACAGGTGGCAGAGTATAATAAAACAAAATCGCATCAAATTCGAAAATCTGACATCCAGGAAATAACATGTCTTAGGGCAGCAGTTTTACCACAAATACGGGCCGCTGCTGGCCAAATGGGTGCCCTAAGCAGAATTGTATTGTTGTGCCCCCTCCCCAAAATATTATGGAAGTAAAAGAAAAAAAACTATAGGGGTCAAAGACCTTTAATAAAATATAAAAGTAAACAAATAAATAAATTGTAATTAAATTGAATTATTTACAAATTACAATTACAGTTACCACCTATGTCTATGATTTTATTAATACAGCTGTCAGATTGATTTTATAGTCCAAAGCATTCAGAAATCACACAAAGGTAAATTAAGCAGTTTTACTACGATAAAACCATGGTTAATTTTTGTAAGGGTTGTGATGTTCACATGTTTTTCTTGAAGAAATTATAGAGGCTGTAGCATTTCTATTGCAAAAAGGTGGCCAAAAATAAAAGATTAAATGGATATTTTAATTAAATACTTGGTCGATATTAAAGGACTTGATCGTCCTGTAAGTGTAACAGCAGCAATTACATTATTTTGGTGCCCTTTGCAGGCATTTGTAATAATATGTAGCCTAATGTACATACATTTTATATTTTGTATTACTTTATGTATTTTAACAGTGTTATGCAATGAATCCATATGATTATAAGTAATTAACCGATCGTTATTGCCTCATTGTTTTATATAATGTTTTATAAGTCATTTTAAAGGCTATTGTTCGCTTAGGTCTGTTTTTATAACCACAAAAAAAAAAAATCTCAATACTTATTTGTAAATTATTATTTGAAGTAACAAAACCACGGTTAATTTGTGGTTACCATGGCTACAAGAACATGGAAACTCAAAGAGAATATTAAGGCAGGTGCTGATTATTAGACATTATTAACGTCAACAGCCAAAAAAGTTTCACAAGATTATGAACGTACATGAAAATGATGCACGGGCTTCATCTTGGGCTTTTTCCTTTTTCCTTTCTGTGCCCTGGACTGCTGATGTCTTTTCCCGGGCACAGTCTTCGATCATTTATGATAATTTGCATTCAGCCGCAAATATGACATGAGGGCGGGCGCGAGCGCGGGCGCAGATGCGGGAAGGGCGTGTCACATGTGCTTCGCTTTGCAACTGCGTTCATTTTTTATCATTATATATAGGCTATCTGTTCATGTTTATATTTTTATTTATGTATATGTATATATTAATATAGAACGAATTTAATAAAAAAATACCCTGCGTACTCTGCTTATAGGGAGCGGCGGTACACCACCACAACCACCAGAAATACTTAATTGTGTCTGTTTTACAATGAAACAAGCTTATTGTGACCGATTCCCTGACATAACACATTCATTGCGGCCCATTTAACAGATGCATCATTTTAAGTTTAACAAATTGAACTGCATCAAACAATACAGCAATATAATCAATTAACTACGATAATTTAGCCCTCTATTAAACATTAAAAAAATATTTCATCATACCTTTAGCTTAGTCAGTAGTGCTGCATAATGCCTGCATTTAGTTGAACCGCTTGCGCGGGAAGTTTGTGTGTCAGATGTAATTAAAATGCGACTTTGTGAAACAGACTGTCCTAAATTTTTGCTATAGTAGCATCATATTAATGCTAGAAAGCCTATTAATGCTAGAAAGCCAACGCCCCCCCCCCCCCCCCCCCCCCCTGCAAGCAAAAACGTTTGTTTATTCAATACAAACAGGTGTTTACTATTCTACATCTTATAATTCCAAGCGTCAGAATGCTAACATTATTAAATCCCCACATTTTAGCGTTTACCACGTTACTGCAGACTACTTGGGAAAGTGATTGTGCCTTTAATCTTTGAAACAACAGGAAGAAATGTAACATAACGATTTCTATTTAAACAGTGTTGGTGCACCGCGGCAACACAAATAAGCACAAACTCTAAGGAGCTTTCAATGTACATTTTGAGCTTTTCAACAGGCCTATAATTACAACCCCAAATCAGAAAAAGTTGGGACAGTATGGAAAACGCAAATAAAAAAAGAAAGTAGTGATTTCTAAATTTACTTTGACTTGTATTTCATTGCAGACAATATGAACACAAAATATTTCATGTTTTGTCTGGTCAACTTCATGTCATTTGTAAATATACATCCTTTCCTGTCATTCAGACCTGCAACACATTCCAAAAAAAGTTGTGACAGGAGCAATTTAGGGCTAGTAATGAGGTAAATTGATTAAATAATGATGTGATTTGAAACAGTTGATGTCAACAGGTGATTGTAATTATGATTTGGTACAAAAGCAGCATCCAAGAAAGGTCTAGTCCTTTAGGAGCAAAGATGGGCCGAGGATCGCCAGTTTGCCAACAAATACGTGAGAAAATTATTGAAATGTTTAAAAACAATGTTCCTCAAAGAAAGATAGGAAGAGATTTGGATATTTCACCTTCAACAGTGCATAACATAATTAAAAGATTCAAGGAATCTGGAGGAATTTCAGTGCGTAAAGGACAAGGGCGCAAGCCTAAGCTGAACAACCGTGATCTCCGATCCCTCAGGCGGCACTGCATCAAGAATCCTCATTCATCTATAAGCGATATCACCACATGGGCTCAGGACTACTTTGGCAAACCTTTGTCAAGTACCACAATACGTAGTTACATCCACAAATGCCAGTTAAAACTGTACTGTGCCAAAAGGAAGCCCTATGTTAACAGTGTCCAGAAGCGCCGTCGACTTCTCTGGGCTCGGAGGCATCTGGGATGGACCATCACACAGTGGAAACGTGTACTGTGGTCAGATGAATCAGTATTTCAGGTATTTTTTGGGAGGAATGGACGCCGTGTGCTCCGGACCAAAGAAGAAAAGGATCATCCAGACTGTTACCAGCAACAAGTCCAAAAGCCAGGGTCTGTCATGGTATGGGGTTGTGTCAGTGCCCTTGGCAAAGGTAACTTTCACTTCTGTGATGGCACCATTAATGCTGAAAAGTACATAGAGATTTTGGAGCACAATATGCTGCCTTCAAGAAGACATCTTTTCCAGGGACGTCCATGCATATTTCAACAAGACAATGCAAAACCACATTCTGCTCACATTACAAAGTCCTGGCTGCGGAGGAAGAGGGTACGGGTACTTGACTGGCCTGCCTGCAGTCCCGACCTGTCTCCAATAGAGAATGTGTGGCGCATTTTGAAGCGCAAAATGCGACAACAAAGGAAACCTGTACTGTTGCCTACCTTAAGACTTGTTTGCAGGAAGAATGGGACAAAATTACACCTGAAACACTTCATCACTTGGTGTCTTCAGTCCCTAAACATATTTTAAGTGTTGTGAAAAGGAATGGCAACATTACAAAGTGGTAAATGCTTTACTGTCCCAACTTTTTTTGGAATGTGTTGCAGGTCTGAATGACAGGAAAGGATGTATATTTACAAATGACATGAAGTTGACCAGACAAAACATGAAATATTTTGTGTTCATATTGTCTGCAATGAAATACAAGTCAAAGTAAATTTAGAAATCACTACTTTCTTTTTTATTTGCGTTTTCCATACTGTCCCAACTTTTTCTGATTTGGGGTTGTATAATTTAATACTTACAATGAACAGAGATGTGGTCTGCACTCTGCAGCCTGCGAAATCGCGCTTCTCCTTTTTGAGCTGTGAAATTGACAGCACTCTAATCCAATGGCATCGTATTCGGGAACTGATTGGCAGTGAACCAGACAGTGAGTAGGCGTGTTCTACTTCAAGCAGCGCTACGCTGCCGATTAATGTATGACATCAGCGGCAGCGCGTGAGATTTTAAATGCACCCAGACTGCTCCCGCACCGCAGATGTTATACTATGATCAGTCTGCGCTGTTGGGGGGGCACAATGGGGGGGGCAGGCATATTTTTTGGGGGGGCGGTGCCACCCCGTGCCCCCCCTCTAGACACGCCCCTGATTGGCGGCACCGAGGGGCCCCCAAATAAAATTCTGCTTAGGGCCCCATAAAGGCTTGGGCTGGCCCTGCAGCTCAGCTTCACCCCACGTCCCGTCTTTTTGCCCATTTTCGCTTATCCGGGAGTGACGCGATGCCAAGACAGTGGCGGTCGGCTCCGCCCACTTTGGACTTCAAAAATGCTCTTCAGAAACCTACGAGTGACGTCACGGACACTACGTCCATTTTTTTTACAGTCTATGGTCAAATTGTTACATTTAATCAGTCAATTAGAATAATAAGACATTTAGGCTGTTACCAAACAAATGAAACCAGTATCAATAAAATTCATCTTTGCAGAAGTTGCATCTGAAGTGGCATTTAGATGTATTTACACACTGTTTAATGCAGCTCAGAGGGACATGTGCTTTAACCTGCACTTACAAATGCATAATGTTTTGATATTTTAAACATAAAACACTGAATACTGATATTTGAAATCATTTTAAAATGAACAGATACTTTGAACGTTATTAAATTAAAATCGCCAGTAGGTGGCAGCAAGTCACTGTAAACAAGTGAGTCATTGCGACTGAACCGAATCATTTAACGTTGATTCATTCAGGAATTAAATCGTCATGTTGCTCAGAGACCCAAAAAACAGTGCTGTAGCTGCTTGGAATTATTTTTTGTTGGCGAAATGGAGCAAAAACAGGCAATATGGTGCCTAAATCGTAAGTCTCTTAATATTAACTTATTGTTTATTGAACTTTTGTATTAAATCAATATCACAGTCATGCTTATTTTTGAACAAAAAACGTCACTCTTCGTGTGATTTTAACTATATGAAATTATATATATATATATATATATATATTTTTTTTTTTTTTTTGCCCCCATTTTTCATGAGCTGATCTCAAATATCTAAGACTTTTTCTATGTACACAAAAGGCCTATTTCTCTCAAATATTGTTCACAAATCTGTCTAAATCTGTGTTAGTGAGCACTTCTCCTTTGCCGAGATAATCCATCCACCTCACAGGTGTGGCATATCAAGATGCTGATTAGACAGCATGATTATTGCACAGGTGTGCCTTAGGCTGGCCACAATAAAAGGCCACTCTAAAATTTGCAGTTTTACTGTATTGGGGGGGTCCGGGGAGGTCCGAAAATCAGTCAGTATCTGGTGTGACCACCATTTGCCTCACGCAGTGCAACACATCTCCTTCGCATAGAGTTGATCAGGTTGTTGATTGTGGCCTGTGGAATGTTGGTCCACTCCTCTTCAATGGCTGTGCGAAGTTGCTGGATATTGGCAGGAACTGGAACACGCTGTCGTATATGCCGATCCAGAGCATCCCAAACATGCTCAATAGGTGACATGTCCGGTGAGTATGCTGGCCATGCAAGAACTGGGATGTTTTCAGCTTCCAGGAATTGTGTACAGATCCTTGCAATATGGGGCCGTGCATTATCATGCTGCAACATGAGGTCATGGTCGTGGATGAATGGCACAACAATGGGCCTCAGGATCTCATCACGGTATCTCTGTGCATTCAAAATGCCATCAATAAAATGCACCTGTGTTCGTTGTCCATAACAAATGCCTGCCCATACCATAACCCCACCGCCACCATGGGCCACTCGATCCACAACGTTGACATCAGCAAACCGCTCACCCACACGACACCATACACGCTGTCTGCCATCTGCCCTGTACAGTGAAAACCGGGATTCATCCATGAAGAGAACACCTCTCCAAAGTGCCAGACGCCATCGAATGCGAGCATTTGCCCACTCAAGTCAGTTACGACGACGAACTGCAGTCAGGTCGAGACCCCGATGAGGACGACGAGCATGCAGATGAGCTTCCCTGAGACGGTTTCTGGCAGATTGTGCAGAAATTCTTTGGTTATGCAAACCGATTGTTGCAGCAGCTGTCCGGGTGGCTGGTCTCAGACGATCTTGGAGGTGAAGATGCTGGATGTGGAGGTCCTGGGCTGGTGTGGTTACACGTGGTCTGCGGTTGTGAGGCCGGTTGGATGTACTGCCAAATTCTCTGAAACGCCTTTGGAGACGGCTTATGGTAGAGAAATGAACATTCAATTCACGGGCAACAGCTCTGGTGGACATTCCTGCAGTCAGCATGCCAATTGCACGCTCCCTCAAAACTTGCAACATCTGTGGCATTGTGCTGTGTGATAAAACTGCACATTTTAGAGTGGCCTTTTATTGTGGACAGCCTAAGGCACACCTGTGCAATAATCATGCTGTCTAATCAGCATCTTGATATGCCACACCTGCAGTGTTGGGGACGTTACTTTAAAAAAGTAATTAGTTATAGTTACTAGTTACTTCTCACAAATAGTAACTGAGTTAGTAACTGCCTTAAAAAAGGCAGTTTTCATTAAGTAACATCATTAAAAAAGTAACTAATTACCAGGGAAAGTAACTATTGCATTACTTTAAAAAAATTCAAATGTCAAATAACTTGGATGCCCCAATATTAAAAATGTTAAATTAATGAAATGGAAACTAAATAGAATAAATTATTATTAAAAAACATTGTACATTAATCTACACTATTTATCTACTGACACTTAGCAACAGTCAGTCAATCATTATAATATGATATTATGATAATTTAGCATTATATGATGATAGAACTTTAGTAATTAGAATAACCAAGTATGAATGCATATTTGTCATGTTGAATGAACTTAGGACTGGTGGTGGTGCTTAAGATATTGTTTGTCATTTAGTGTTTCTATAAAAATTCACTCGAATTGATTTGCTGAAATCAAAACATGGGCGATAATAGGTGAACGCCGGCCAATGAGATTGTCGTTTGCGCATTAGTTCCGCCCACTAACAGGGAACCCGGCAGTTCTTAAAAGCTGAAGAATTCCAAAGGAACTGTTGTTATTTTGACAGAAAAATACAACAAAGGATATCGTTTACATGTAGCGCGTCAATTCTGCATGTTATGAAAGACTCTCTCGCTCTGTATCTATCTTTGCGCGTGTGTGCGTGTGTGTGTGAGAGAGAGACAAAGCGACGGCGAGTCGTGCGCCTTCACACTAGAGTTTACGGTACGTCAAATACAGCTACACTGCGCATCCATTCAGATGAACTGAAAAATAAAATTCTAATAACATTATAATAAATTATAGTAACGCCGCATTTTGTTGTCAGTAACGGTAACGGCGTTGTAACGGGGGAAACAGTAATTCGTTTGATTACTCGTTACTGAAAAAAATAACGCCGTTAGTAACGCCATTTATTTATAACGCCGTTATTCCCATCACTTGAACCTGTGAGGTGGATGGATTATCTCGTCAAAGGAGAAGTGCTCACTAACACAGATTTAGACAGATTTGTGAACAATATTTGAGAGAAATAGGCCTTTTGTGTACATAGAAAAAGTCTTAGATCTTTGAGTTCAGCTCATGAAAAATGGGGGCAAAAACAAAAGTGTTGCGTTTATAATTTTGGTCAGTGTATATATATATATACACACACACACACATTTTCTGCCCCCATATCTTGAATTTTGTGATCAATCTTAATACAGTTTATTAGACTGAATCATGCAGTGAAAGAACACACTCTAAATGCGCATGCGCTCTAGTCTAGATTTCACGTAATTTATGCATGCACTCTAGGGGTGTTTTGTTTGGTTTTTGCAAAATACTCGATAATGTCAAATTGCACATCGTTAAAATAACAATTACGATATTATCGCATACGATATATATCGCACACCCCTAATACTGCCTACTGTTTTTTAAAGAATAGTGTGTGAAACAGTATACAATAAGCAACAAATGTTTCAGAGTAGTATTAATTGTCTCATGACAAACACTGAATATTAAATAAAGCACAGCTGTCAAGGTTGTTACCTTATAAACAAATGTGCTAACCATTCTTTTTACAAAAGCTTGTTAATAAGGCTTCATACTAGTAAACAATGCTATATTGCCCAATTGTCATTCGACCTGATGGCGCCGCACATGGCTGCTTCGGTTTGTTGCTCGTTGGTACTTTTTCTGTTTTTGTTTGTTTGTCCTGTCTTAAGCAACAATTTTCCGATCAGCTTCACTAGAAACGAACTCTTGGACATAAGAAATAGCACACCAGATAACCTTTTGCCGACGTTTGAACATTCAGACGTTTTACTGGACATTTTAGTCGGAGGAGCTGATACAAGCGTTCCAGGCGACGCAAGCGAGGGAAGCGCGCTGGTGCGCTCGTGAAAACCAGACAGCGTGGCTTAAGGACTCCGCTGCCGAGTATTCACCTGGCGAATCTCCGCTCCCTTGCAAATAAATCAGACGAACTACAACTCCTCACCTGCACAAACAAGGACTTTTTAAACTCTGCTGCGCTTTGTTTCACGGAAACCTGGCTGAACGGAGCTATCCTGGACAGCGCGCTTCATCTATCCGGATTCCAGCTGTTCAGAGCAGACAGAGTCACCGAATCGTCGGGGAAAACGAGAGGCGGTGGATTATGTTTTTATATCAATGAAGGCTGGTGTACAGACGTGACAGTTTTAAAGAAGATGTGCTGCCCAAACTTGGAAGCTCTCTTTATCAACTGTAAGCCTTTTTATTCACCGTGGGAATTTTGCTCGTTTATTCTGGTGAGTGTGTACATTCCTCCTGACGCGCGTGTGAGCGCGACGCTAGAACTGTTGGCCGACCAAATCACACACACAGAGCAGCGTCACCCGGACACTTTCATTGTAATTCTCGGTGATTTTAACAAAGCTAATCTCACATGCAAACTTCCTAAATACAGACAGCACATCACATGCCCCACCAGAGACAGCAATATACTGGACCATTGTTACACTGTTTTAAAGGATGCATACCACTCTGTCCCCCGTGCAGCGCTGGGACTCTCTGATCACTGTTTGGTTCATCTTTTACCAGCCTATAGGGAGAAACTTAAATCTTCTAAGCCTATCTTAAGAACTGTAAAGTGATGGACTGTTGAAGCAGAGCAGGATCTACAAGCCTGCTTCGAACTTACTGATTGGAGTGTTTTTGAGGCTGCAGCTACTGATTTGGATGAACTCACTGACACCGTGACATCCTACATTAGTTTCTGTGAGGACATGTGTGTACCCACCATGACTTATTTAACATTTAACAATGACAAACCTTGGTTCAGTACAAAACTCAAACAGCTTCGCCTGGCCAAAGAGGACGCCTACAGGAGTGGGGAAAAAGCCTTGTACAAACAGGCCAAATACACACTGAATAGGGAGATAAGAGTGGCAAAGAAGAACTACACTGGAAAGCTAAAAAAACAGCTTTCAAGTAACGACTCTACATCAGTGTGGAAAGGCCTGAAAGCCGTGACCAGCTACAAGACCCCTCCCCCCAGCACTGAGGCCAATCAACAACTGACTGAAGACCTGAACAATTTTTACTGTAGGTTTCAAAAACAAAAGCATGGTCTGACACCCCACACCCACTCTGACCATCCCACAACACAGCCATCAACACCCTCCCCCTCCCTCCCCCCTACTGTTTCTCAGCCTGTAATCAAGATATGTGAAGAAGATGTAAGCAAAGTCTTCAGGAGACAGAAGATAAGGAAAGCCAAAGGCCCAGACGGTGTCTCTCCAGCCTGCCTCAAAGCCTTTGCTGTTCAGCTATCATCTATTTATTTATTTATTTATTTATTTATTACAGGGACAATGCATATTAATAAACATTTCTGTCAATATGCCAGAGTTAGCCAAATGGCTATTTTTCACCTGCAGTCCCTAGACAGATGGTAAAAGTCACCCCAAAAGAGAGTAAAATTACATATTAACATAAGAATATAACAATTACAAAACATTTAGTAAAAAGTACTATTAAGCTAAGATATACAATAGAAACACAACAGACCAACAATCAGACAAATACATAAATACATCCACACATACACAAAGCAAGAAGCCAGCAGGCAGCGAAAGCAGGATCTAGTAGAAAGCTAATGTTGACAGCTCTGATTATCAATGAGCCATTTCTTTAACTGGATCTTAAATGTACTATATGGGTTTAGATTTCTGATATATATGGGGGTGAGGTTCCACTCAGCAGCAGCTCGATCAGAAAAAGCGGTTTGGCCAAATGCACTTTTCCTAAAGGGAATGATACAATCTCCCCTCGCTGCACCTCTGGTTCTGCTATGATCAGCTGTTCGGATGTTGACAAACAGGTGAAGAGGAGGGGATGATAAACCGTGAATAATTTTATAGACAAGACATAGATTTTAATATTTTACCATGTTTTCCCAGCTGAGTAATCTGTATTTTTGTAATATTGGACAATGATGAAAAATACTTGGTTTCTTATCCAGAATTTTTACAGTTCGTTTGTAAAGTGATTGCAGAGGTTTCAGAGATGTAACACTAGCTAGTGACCATATAGGTAAACAGTAAATTATGTGTGAAAAGATCATAGAGTGCGTGTACATTTTTGCTGCTTGTGTGGACATTTGATGGCGAATATATCTGAAGTTACTTAGGTTGAATTTAATTCTATTACAGACCCTTTTTACGTGTGATTTAAATGACAGCTTTGAATCAATTAAAACCCCCAAATATTTGTATTCTGACATGATCTGCAGCCTTTCCCCTGACACAAAAACATCTGGTTCAACACTGAAGTTAGTATTGTACTTGGTGAAAAACATTGCTACTGTTTTTGATGTGTTCAACTGCAGGCAGGAGTGTTTCAACCAAGCTGTAATATTAACCATGGAGTTAGTGATTTTCTCAGCTACCTGAGAGATATTACTACCATGAACATAGACTATGGTGTCATCAGCATACATCTGCACAGAAACATCTGGACAGACAGACGGAAGGTCATTTATATAAAGTGTGAACAACAAAGGTCCTAAATTTGATTCTTGAGGAAGACCAGTGGACAGACTGAGAGCAGCTGATTTAAATGACTGGACTCTGACATGTTGGGAACGGTCAGTGAGGTAAGACTCAATCCATTTAAGTGCATCTGAGGAAAAATTAAAACTGCATAATTTTGTCAGCAAGATTTTATGATTGACAGTGTCGAAAGCCTTCTTAAGATCCAGGAACACAGCTCCAACAACCCCACCTCGGTCCAACAAAGCTCTGATGTTTTCAGTAAAGAAGCAAGTAGCAGTTTCGGTGGAATAATTGGCTCTAAAGCCAAACTGCATAGGGTGTGGTATTTAGATGGTTAATAATTTGTTTTACTATCAGTTTCTCTGCAATCTTAGACACAGTGGGCAATATACTAATGGGTCTGTAATTTGACATGGAATGCGGGTCTCCACTTTTGAAAATGGGAGCAATAACAGCTGTTTTTCACATACTTGGGAACATATTTTGTGAAATGGACAAATTGATAATTTTGGTAATGGGGCATTTGACTGTTGTACTGAGCTCCTTGAGCATCACTGTATCCATACCAAAAATATCTTTACATCTAGATGGTCTGAGTGATTTAATAGTCTGTGATACCTCTGATTCTGTAATGTTTATTAAACTAAAAACTGATTGACTTGTGTCTATTGAAGAAGTGTATGTGTTCTCAGGTGTAAAACAGCTTGCTATGTTAGCCACAGAATCAATAAAATGGTGATTAAATGCCTCTTCTACAACCAGAATATTATTTGTTAGTTGTTCATTTATTTTAATTACTAAAGTGTTCTGTTCTTTGGGGCGATCACCTGTCATTTTTCTTAGCTGGTTCCATATTATTTTAGCATTTCCATTTGATTTTTCAATTATAGTGAGAAAGAAATCTGCCTTTGCTTTTCTTAATGATCTTACAACTTTATTTCTCAACATGGTGAAACGTCCTCTGTTATGAGTTGATTTATTTTTATTTGCAATTTTTAGAGCTTGATCTCGTTCTTTCATGAGTTTTATGATGTCTGGGTTTATCCAGGGTACAGTGTTTTTGTGTTGTTTGTACTTGATTTTTTGTGTGAATTCTTTAATAGTTCTCTCAAGTGTTTTTAAAAATATTTGACTGTCTTTTTCATAATCAACTAAAGGTAAAATGTCATCCCATTGAATTTGATTAGCTGCAGCTACAAAGTTTTGATATTTACTTTTAGGAATTGTAATAATTTCTTTTTTTTCACTAGCACAAAGATGGAAACGTTTTTTAGTAAGCTTTCTAGTGACAAGAGTTAAATTGTGGTCTGATAAACCTGTTAACATATTAAATGATTTTACAATTCTTTCTGGCCTATTGGTAAATATGAGATCGATTTGTGTCTTGGAAGAATTTGTTATTCTTGTTGGCCCACGGACAACGTGTTTTAGATCAAACCTGTCTGTGATTTGTTTGAGCTTTTTTCTAGAGTGTCTGTCCTCCCAGTTGATGTTAAAATCCCCCATAATGATAATTTCTGATCATCCATCTTCACATTGATCTTCAATAGATCACTGGAGCTGTGTGAAGTCCCCTCCTGCTTCAAACGCTCCACCATCATCCCTGTACCCAAGAAACCAAAAATCACAGGACTTAATGACTACAGACCTGTTGCTTTAACGTCTGTGGTGATGAAGTCATTTGAGAGGCTCGTGTTGGCTCACCTGAAGGACATTACTGGACCCTTGCTGGACCCCCTGCAGTTTGCTTACCGAGCAAACAGGTCTGTGGATGATGCAGTCAACATGGGATTGCACTACATCCTCCAACATCTAGACAAACCAGGGACTTATGCAAGGATCCTGTTTGTGGACTTCAGCTCCACTTTCAACACCATCATCCCGGACACCCTTCAGAATAAACTGACACAGCTCTCCGTCCCCACCTCCATCTGTCAGTGGATCACCAGCTTCCTGACAGACAGGCAGCAGCTAGTGAGGCTGGGAAAATTCTCACCAAACACCTGCACCATCAGCATTGGAGCTCCCCAGGGTTGTGTTCTCTCCCCACTGCTCTTCTCTCTCTACACCAACGACTGCACCTCTAAAGACCCCTCTGTCAAACTCCTGAAGTTTGCAGACGATACCACACTCATCGGCCTCATCCAGGATGGTGACGAGTCTGCTTACAGACAGGAGGTTAAGGAGCTGGCTGTCTGGTGCAGTCTAAACAACCTGGAGCTCAACACGCTTAAAACTGTGGAGATGATCGTGGACTTCAGGAGAAACCCCCCAGCTCTCCCCCCACTCACTATCATGAATAACTCTGTGAATGCAGTGGAGTCATTCAGGTTCCTGGGAACCACCATCTCTCAGGACCTGAAGTGGGACACTCACATCGACTCCATCGTGAAAAAGGCCCAGCAGAGAATGTACTTTCTTCGTCAACTGAAAAAGTTCAACCTGCCACAGGCGCACATGACACAGTTTTACTCTGCTGTTATTGAGTCGGTTCTGTGCTCTTCTATAACTGTATGGTTTGGGTCAGCCAGCAAATCAGATATAAGAAGACTGCAGCGGACTGTTAGGACAGCAGAAAGGATCATTGGTGTGTACCTGCCCAGCCTTCAGGATTTGTACTACTCCAGAGTGAAGAAACGGGCAGGTAACATCATCACAGACCCCTCTCACCCTGGACACGACCTGTTTGCGCTTCTCCCTTCAGGCAGACGCTACAGATCTCTGTGCACTAGAACATCTAGGCATAAAAACTGTTTTTTTCCCCTATGCCATCTCCAGCCTAAACAACTAACACTGGAATTATTACCTGTGTTCTGTAATTCATCCCCCATCTCTAATTATTTACTCTCTCTAGTACTATGTAAATATGTATGCACAATTTTCTATACAGCTGTATATATATATATATATATATATATATATATATATATATATATATATATATATATATAGAGTAAATAAGGCACAAATCTGTACATAAATCTTCTGTTCCAGATTCAGACACATTATTATTATTGTTAAGGCTTATTTAAATGTTCTGTTCTCATGTCAGATATGTATGTTTATACTGTATGTATGTATGTATGTATGTATGTATGCATGCATGCATGCATGCATGTACCAAGAGCTTCTTAAAAACCACAGCAAATTCCTTGTGTGTGTTACGACACGTGAGTCATGGGGATCCATTTGCAAGGCTTTATTTTGAGACATGGTCAAAACACAGGCAGGGTCGGACAGTGGCAAACAGGTATAACACAGACAAGGCAGAGAGTAGTCCTAAGGCAAGCGTGGGTCGACGATCGGTGAACAATATCCAACAGGGGCAAGGCAGAGAGAGATAATCCAGGTACACGAGCAATAATCCAAACGAGGTGCAAAACAGAGTCCAAAGGGCTAGGCTAAGGGTAAATCCAGGAAACACGGGCAGAAGTCAAACATGGGAAAACAAACAAGGCAAGACTATAATTACTGAGATGGCTCCGTAAGGTAGCTATCGCTATGAGAGTGATAAACGCAATACAATACTCAGCCTAGAGCAAGAGGAAGTCCACGGCTTATAAAGCGTGTGTGATTGGGTGATAGTGATTGTGTGAGAGTTCTCAGGTGTGAGTGTGATCAGTGCGAACAGCTGTCAGTGCAGTGGATGATGGGAAATGCAGTTCGATGGTGAATGGCAACAGTAATGTGGTGTAAGAGTCAATGTGGTGAACGAGTGACCTCTGGTGGTGAGTGAACAGAATTGCATGGACAGGATTCATGACATAGACCCCCCCCCCCAAGGAGCGGCTTCCAGACGCTCTTATACAATCCAGGATGGCGGTGGAGCGGAGGCGGAACAGGGGGAGGGACGGAGGGCCAGGTCCATGTGGAAGTGGAGAGACTGGGGGCTGAGGCAGAGCCGGCAGGCCAGAGCACCAAGGCGGAGCAGACGGAACAGGAGCCCACCAGGGCGGAGCAGACGGAACAGGAGCCCACCAGGGCGGAGCAGACGGAACAGGAGCCCACCAGGGCGGAGGAGACAGGGTAGAGGACCTCCACGGCGGAACCGACGGACCTGAAGACCATGGCAGGGACTGGGACCTAGGGAACACAGAGACACACGAGACAGACAGAGCATCCATGGCAGAGAACACTAAAAAGTCACCAATAAATTCTGGGCTCATAATAGGCGGGTTTAAGGGTTCAAAACCGGTCTCTGTAGCTGTGACAAGACAGGACGAGAGTTCAGGGACAGCCCTATCGGCCGGCCCAGAGCGAAGCAAGGGTTCGCTGACGGCCTCCATAGCTGTGACAAGACAGGGCGAGAGTTCACAGACGGCCTCCTTAGCCGTGACAGGACAGGGCGAGAGTTCACAGACGGCCTCCTTAGCCGTGACCTGACAGGCTGCGAGTGCATTACTGGGTGCCACCACCATGCAAGGAATTAAAGGGAGCACCGCTGCTTCAGTAGGTTCTGCAGCATCAGCCGCCACCTCTGGAGAAACTGCAGCGGGCATCGCCTCGGGGAACACAGCAGCGTGCACCACTACACCAGGAGATTCTGCAGCGTCAGCTGTCACCTCTGGAGACATCTTAGTGGCCGCCGCCGTCTCTAGAATTTCAGTGGTGTATGCAGCCCAAATACACCATAAAGCGATCCCCATTGTGGGAAGCACTACAGGCAGGGGAATCAGTTCAGGGACAGGAGGGCTAAAGTGAGTGGGTTTGGGAATACCAGCTGCGCGTGCAGACACCAGCGGTGCATCCCTCACGCTGGACACCAGACAGGGAACTCGAAGGACTGACCTTAAATCTCTGGGTGTGACAGACTCTGGCATTTCGGCGGAGACGTGAAGAGACTCTGGTTGAAGAGCTGAGACGTGAAGAGACTCTGGCTGAAGAGCTGAGACGTGAAGAGACTCTGGCTGAAGAGCTGAGACGTGAAGAGACTCTGGCTGAAGAGCGGAGACGTGAAGAGACTCTGGCTGAAGAGCGGAGACGTGAAGAGACTCTGGCTGAAGAGCGGCGACGTGAAGAGACTCTGGCTGGTCAGCTGTGACGTGGTGTGACTCTGGCAGGCAGCTGTGACGTGGTGTGACTCTGGCTGGTCAGCTGTGACGTGGTGTGACTCTGGCTGGTCAGCTGTGACGTGGTGTGACTCTGGCTGGTCAGCTGTGAGATGGATTGATTCATGACGATCAACTGTGGCTTGGCTTGGCTCATTAACATCAGCTGTGACTTGACCTGGCTCTTTAACAATGGCTGTAACTTGTCTTGGCCTCTTAACATCAGCTGTGACTTGGCTTGACTCACAACGATCAAATGTGACTTGGCTTGACTCACGACGATCAACTGTGACTTGGCCTGACTCGCGACGATCAACTGTGGCTTGGCTTGACTCATGACAATCGACTGTGGCTTGGCTTGACTCGTTAACATCAGTTGTGACTTGACTTGGTCCTTTAACAACGGCTGTGACTTGACTTGGTTCTTTAACAATGGCTGTGACTTGACTTGGCTCTTTAACATCAGCTGGGACTTGACTTGGCTCCTTAACATCAGCTGTGACTTCACTTGGCTCTTTAACATCAGCTGGGACTTGACTTGGCTCTTTAACATCAGCTGGGACTTGACTTGGCTCTTTAACATCAACTGAGAAGTGATGGTGCGTTGTTGTGTCCACCATTTTGTGAGTACATTCTGGTGCATCCGCCATCTCAGTCACCGGCGCGGTGTCGCGTTCCTCGTCGACACCCACAGTGAACACTGAACCAACCGTCAACAAAGCATAGTCCATAAACTGACTGAGAGATGAACGGGGACCCTCACGGATTAAACGTGATTTGAGCGGCTGATTAATGCCCTCACGAAAGAAGTCTATGAGCATACAGTCCGGCAGATCGGAAAAATGGGCGAGATCTAAATACTCTTGTATGTAATCCTCAAGCGATCGCAAGCCCTGCTTGAGGGTTAATAACATTCGTGCAGTGTCCATACCTGGCCAATATCCACATGAAAAGCCGCTGGATCCTTGTTTGGCCGAGTATTCTGTTACGACACGTGAGTCATGGGGATCCATTTGCAAGGCTTTATTTTGAGACATGGTCAAAACACAGGCAGGGTCGGACAGTGGTAAACAGGTATAACACAGACAAGGCAGAGAGTAGTCCTAAGGCAAGCGTGGGTCGACGATAAGCGAACAATATCCAACAGGGGCAAGGCAGAGAGAGATAATCCAGGTACACGAGCAATAATCCAAACGAGGTGCAAAACAGAGTCCAAAGGGCTAGTTTTATTAAGGGTAAATCCAGGAAACACGGGCAGAAGTCAAACACGGGAAAACAAACAAGGCAAGACTATAATTACTGAGAGGGCTCCGTAAGGTAAGCTATCGCTATGAGAGTGATAAACGCAATACAATACTCGGCCCAGAGCAAGAGGAAGTCCACGGCTTATAAAGCGTGTGTGATTGGGTGATAGTGATTGTGTGAGAGTTCTCAGGTGTGAGTGTGATCAGTGCGAACAGCTGTGTCAGTGCAGTGGATGATGGGAAATGCAGTTCGATGGTGAATGGCAACAGTAATGTGGTGTAAGAGTCAATGTGGTGAACGAGTGACCTCTGGTAGTGAGTGAACGGAATTGCATGGACAGGATTCGTGACAGTGTGTTTGCACACACTTGGCGAATAAAACTGATTCTGATTGAACTCATTTCATAATTGATAAACTTTACATATTGGGCAGAACTGAATCAACACTGAGCTGTCTTTAACTAGGTTGCCGCGTGTTTTGAGTTTGAGCTCCGTCAAGTCAATTCTTTATCATCTATTTGCTATCTTATTATTTGTGTAAATATATTCTATCATCAATTTTATACACCATCATTTGTGTGAATATATCCCCTATCGCATTCTACAACAAAAACAATCAGAGTGCCTTGTTATCACTAGTTTTATTTTGATTTCCCGAGTCCGAATTCCTGAGTCTGCTATTAGCTTATAGCCCGTTAGTACCGCCAGCACGGCGGCCACTACACTCGCTAACACCGCTAATACTGTATTCACACACATTACCATTGTTTCACTGTTACTTGCTTTAATGGCGGATTTGTGTCTACCTTTGAGTGCAGATGAGGATGCGTTCGAGCTGCATTCAGTTGCAGCTGGAGCTGGAGGCCGTGGAGAAGCAGATCCGCGACTTGGCGGAGAGGCAGGCCCAGCTGAAGGAGTGGAGAGCCGCGTTGGAAACATCCCGGGCTGACACTCACAAGTCCGGGGTAAGTATACAGCGCGCTGCTAACACTCCCACCACCTCTACTCCGTGTGTTTCTCTGCACAGGCCCCGTGCACCCAGGACGCGATCTTCCCAGATGTCCTTCACTCCGGTGCCGGGACACCACGGACCCTGGGTGCAGCAGCAGCAGAAGACGCGAGCCAGGCCCCGGACAACAACCTCTCCCCCTCCGCTGCCTCCGGTCTTCAAGATTTCTGAGCAACAGGCTACACAGCTGTCCTCTTTAAAAGAAGAATATGATTTACTTTCACACTCAAAGGCGGAATTTATTTTACATAGGACTAGGCAAAAATATTATTTCGAATCAGAGAGACCTAGTCATTTATTGGCCCTTAGGTTGAAAGAATGCGAGTCTAAGGCATATATTAGTGCAATAAAATCATCGGATGATCAGGTCACCACGAATCCTGTGGCAATTAATTACATATTTAAATAGTAACTACTTGACAGCTCATTTATGGTTTTTCCACAGAAATACCAGGGTCTATTTATCTAAGCGGGCCTTGGATTGCAACCGGACACGTGGTCCACAGATGGGCAAACCCCCACCGGATGAACATAACATCTTCAAAACATTCCTCAGGGCTTCATTTTATCTCCCGTCACTGGACTGACACGTACAAACATGGGAATTTCACGCATGATGATTGCAACATCTGGATCTCATTTGAGGGGTCAACACGACGTGGGTGGTCGCAATGTGGGTGGGCCGCGTGGGGGAGGGGGGTGTAATGCCTTTGTGGAGAGAAAGGACACACACACACGCACACCCTAAGTGCAACCACAAATTCCTTAGGCTTAAAGAAATTTTCTTCACTATCCCTTAGCTGTGGTCATAAAATTGACAAATGACCAACACCGCGCCCAATTGTCCTGGCCTGTTCCCTTGGGATCAACATGAGACCCATAAAACCAGGAGAAATTGGAGGAGAACATCTTGAATGTGGTTTAAAACAGGACTTCACTTGGTTCTTATCACTTGACCATAACTCGACCGAAACAGGACGAGTAAAACTCCCTATCTGGGTATGGTCTGGGATGATCGCTTAAGCAGTAACTCAATGATGGTATCAAGAACAAAGACTGTTTTATGGGAAAAGTCCGAGTGTTGAGGTTTTACAGATACAGCCCCAAAGTGACTTTATGACCTCCCGTCCTCCCAGGACATTGCAAGGATATGTGCCTTTCATTTCTTTAACAGAACAAAGACTCAAAACTTTTATAAAGTGTTCCAAAAAGACAATTAATAATAATCACTACTGCTATTCAAGCTATATAATCAAAAGCAATATATATATTATATTTACAATATATATAGTCAGGCTGCATTTTATGAATTGAAAGTAAGCTTGCTGTGTTATTTGAACCTATGGTATTTTTGTGTAATCTTTGGAGGTGTAATTTTCTCCTGTAAAGTGAGTACTACACTTATAGCATCATATGCACGATGTGTTGTTTTTAATCTTTAATTTCAACCCTTTTGTGTGTCTTAGCAGGAAAACTATTAACGTGTAGAAAATATGCTGAATTTGGTTTCATTTTAATGGCCATGATAAATGCAACAAGTTGGTGTAAATGAGAGTTGACTCTTCTGATCCTAATGTATGATTATAACACATAGAAATCTGCCAGGATATTTTCTTCATGTGACAAAATAACTAAGCAGATAAATTTACTGCATGGAAAATGAGCCGTGTAGGCGGAGCTTCGCCCTTCAAGACCTATTTCATTGGAAGAGCATCGAGTGGGAGGGACCGAAATCTTCGGTCTAAAACTGACTCCCAGCTGCTGCTCTCTGCTCTCTCTGCTCTGCTTGAAAATCGCGCTTCTTTGAAACTTGGAGCTACTCCAAAAGAGCTCGCAGCCTTAACATCTAGGCCGAGTTTGAACATTGAACCAACATCTAGTCAAACCTCTGAATAAACCCTTAAAAGTCTGAAGCTACGCTGAAGGAACTCAAGAGCGCCAAGCAACCCCAGAGCCAACCAAGCAACAACAGATGGACATCCCCAGAGTGACGTCACGCAACGACGCTCGGGATTCCCTCGAGCCACAGCGATCATTTCAACTTAAAAGCAAGTACCAAACAAAACCTCTATTCCGCTGAATCGTGTCGTATCTATCTCTAAAGTAAGGATAATAGTTCTCCTCTTGATGATCGACATGGGTAAAATCGTGTGGAAATAGCAGAACAGTGCTAGATTGTAATCATTCTCAGAGTGCAACAATTCATTGCCTATGTTGGTGTGTGTATGTATTTTGTTTTATGTTATTTAGCTTAGTTCATGTATTTTAGTAAGATAGCAAATAAACTCTTGTTTGATTTATAGAGAAGTGTTCTGTGTTTTGTTGTGAAATATTCAAATCAAACTTTGCCCAGATTACGTTACCTATGCTCATAACTGTCATACAGTTATTTAAATAATTCTGTATTATTATATCGTGGCCACGAGAATAAACAGAATTTCTCAGATATACTGAAATCTAACAACTCGCTGGACGATTGTTAAATAAGGTATAAGTTGGACGTTTTGATTAATACCAATTGATCATATCGATATCAGACTTTAAGATTCCCTAAAGCTAAAATAATGCTTAAACCAAAGAGCTAAATTAAACAATGTAAAGGGGGTAAAAATCCTTTACAGAATGGTGGAGATTAAAAGCGAGCATCGTGAGATTTGAATATTCATAATCAGAAAAACATGTTGTATTTTGCCTATTTTTAACTGGAAGAAATAGTGTAGATACAGAGAGACAGAGTTTGTTTGTGTTTGTGGTACTGTATAAGCATGGCAATGCGTTTTGAATTAATTAAAGTGCAACTTTAGTTGTTTAGAAGAAATTAACTGCAGTATATGAATTGTCGCTCTAAATGCGCAAAAGAGACGAATGAGCGGATTCCTCATTCACGTCTTTTAAAAGGCCTCTCATAGTTTTAATCTGCTAAAGTGCGTGTCCCACTTCTGATTGAACTATGCTATTTAATCTCCCGGCGAGAATATCAGATTAGCTACCTGTTATTTCTCTGCCAATCTTTGAGTCACTGAAAGAGTGAAATCGGATGCGGCGCTCGGAAAGAGTGGCCGAAACGCGTTCTGGGGAGAATAGTTATTGATCTTGATCAAAAATGAATTGTGTGATGATAAATCCACTGTGTTTTGTCTGTGAAGTTAGACAGAAGTAATGTACTAAGGCTCGCCACGGCCAAAAAGTGTTGATAATTAATCTATGGATTAATGTATATCTCTCTGAACGAGTTGAGATTGTTAGTGCTATAAAGAAAGAATCTAAATAGCTGCTTTTTGATGGTAGTGTGAAAGGCATTGATGTTTCATTGATTATCCGGATCTGTGCATCTGAGATGACAGGTTCCCTGACGTCACCATAGTGACGCGTAACTCAGGAAGTGCGCAGGCTCCGTTCCCGCGCCATTTTGAGGCTGTTGTAAACAACAGCCTAGCAAGCTTGGCTAACTGAAGCCTGTAGCATTGGAGCTTAGGCAAAGCTAGGTGTATTAGCACATAGCATTTTGTAGATGTGGGTTTGAATGCGTGTGTGTTTGCAGTGTGTTTTTGAAGTGTTGATATGAGTTTAACCCTTCACAGCTGAACTTTAACTCTACACTAAACTGTTTACATCAGTTCCTTCTCTCTTTTGAATTCACTCATTCTCTCTTTGGCATTCACTGATTCTACCTATAACTTCTAATGTGAAAGGACTTTAACAATACAAATTTAAATAAACCTTTAATGTGCAAGGCAGCTGATTTTCATAGGAAATGAGACCAGCGATTTCACCGGTGGTTTTAACAAGTAGTTGTGTTTAGGTTGTTTTGTTTCGTTTCATATTTAGCAGATATTAGTTTCATAACTATTGGGGTTTATCATAAATTAACGATGGGTCTTACCCTCATTGCTTAGATAGGAAGATAATTAATTTAATTATGATTGCGCTCATGATTTTAAGAATCTCATTGGATGAATTGCTATGAAATATTTGAAATTGATAATTTAATTCCATAACTAATCGCAGATGTGAAATTAAATTCATTTCATTAAAATAATTTCATTTCCCGATTCCACATAGACTGATTGAGATAATTATGTGTGCTCTGATAATTTAACAATAACATTAAGATCTTAATTATTAACTATCAAAGTGTTTGATCGTCTGGCCTGGGAACATTTTTAAATTTCCTTTATAATTGAGACGATACGGATTAATTTGTTCTAATGATTTGAATAACAC
The DNA here is from genome assembly GCA_027422415.1 of Schizothorax lantsangensis. Classification (NCBI taxonomy): domain Eukaryota; kingdom Metazoa; phylum Chordata; class Actinopteri; order Cypriniformes; family Cyprinidae; genus Schizothorax; species Schizothorax lantsangensis. The sequence goes on along the minus strand of CM049842.1, from coordinate 30,974,410 downwards.
AAGGAATTAGTAATTGGTCAGGTTTAGGGATACGAAATTAGGGATGTGAAATTTGTAATTTAATTTCATAATTAATTACGAATTTGAAAATTCTAATTCAATTTAATAATTAATTACAGTTCCTGTTTCCATATGGCAACACTATTGGCTGATCAATGAAATGTAATCCCTTGGAATGTTAATGAACATCATTAAGATTTTAATCCATGACTGCCAATAATGCTCTGAAATTTTAATTTCATCTGCAACTCATTAGTGTCACAAATCCTGGCCATGAACTTCTGTTCATTAACCACCAGAGGTCACTCACCCATCACATGGACTTTCACATCACACAGTCAGTTACAGATCACTCAAGGACTGCATTTCCCATCATCCACTGCACCAACACAGCTGTTTGCACTGATCACGCACACACCTGAGAACAATCTCACATCACCATCACCCAATCACACACACTATATAAACTCTGGACTTTCTCTTGCTCTCTGCCGAGTATTGTTTAGCCTTGCGACATACAAAGCGTTTCCCAAGTATTCCTAGTTTGATTTCCTGTGTTCTGATTCTGCCCGTGCTCCTGGATTATCCTCTCTGCCTAGCCCTCTGGATTAAGTTTGCCGATCGCCGACCTACGCTTGCCTAAGGACTACTCTTGTGTCTTGCCCATGCCATACCTGTTTGCTACTGCCCGACCCTGCCTGTATTGACCATGTTTTATAATAAAAAGCTTGCATTTGGATCCGCATGTCTCACGTCTCGTCAGCTCCGTCACAGAATACTCGGCCCACTAGGATCCAGCAGCTTCTCAGACGGTCATTCAGAAGGTATGGACACGACAATAATTCTGTTTGCCCTTAAACAGGGTCCTCGATCACTGGAGCAACATATCAGAGAGTTTTTAGCCATCGCGAACTATTCAGATTTGCCGGACATTACGCTGATTGAGATTTTTTGCGATGGCATTCATCAACCACTGAGATCGGAGTTTAGACGCGAGGGTACGCGTGCTTCACTCGCTCAGTTTTTGGACTATGCTTTACTGACTGTTGGGTCAACGTTCACTGTGGGAGTCGCGGAGGAACGAGACACCGCACCCAATTGTGTGAACACAGCCACGCTAGAGCACGCTCACCAAATGGCAGCAACAACAACACCCCGTAGCGTCATTGCTGCCAATCACAAGCCAAGTCAAGTCACCGCTGATGTTAAAGAGCCAAGTCAAGTCACCGCTGATGTTAAAGAGCCAAGTCAAGTCACCGCTGATGTTAAAGATAGAAGTCAAGTCACCGCTGATGTTAAAGAGAGAAGTCAAGTCACCGCTGATGTTAAAGAGCCAAGTCAAGTCACCGCTGATGTTAAAGAGCCAAGTCAAGTCACCGCTGATGTTAAAGAGCCAAGTAAAGTCCCAACTGATGTTAAGAAGCCAAGTCAAGTCGCCGCTGATGTTAAAGAACCAAGTCAAGTCACAGCCTATGTTAAAAGGTCAAGCCAAGCCACAGTTGATCGTCACGAGTCAAGCAAAGCCACAGTTGATCGTCACGAGTCAAGCCAAGCCACAGTTGATCGTCACGAGTCAAGCCAAGTCACCGTTGACCGTCAGGAATCAACCCCTCTTTCAGCTCAACAGCCAGAACCACACCACGCCTCAGCTCAACAGCCAGATCCACAACACGCCTCAGATCATCAGCCAGAGCCACATCACGCCTCAGCTGACCAGCCAGAGTCAGACCACGTCACAGCTGACCAGCCAGAGTCAGACCACGTCACAGCTGACCAGCCAGCGTCAGACCACGTCACAGCTGACCAGCCAGCGTCAGACCACGTCACAGCTGACCAGCCAGCGTCAGACCACGTCACAGCTGACCAGCCAGCGTCAGACCACGTCACAGCTGACCAGCCAGCGTCAGACCACGTCACAGCTGACCAGCCAGCGTCAGACCACGTCACAGCTGACCAGCCAGCGTCAGACCACGTCACAGCGGACCATCCAACGTCAGACCACGTCACAGCGGACCAGCCAGCGTCAGACCACGTCACAGCGGACCAGCCAGCGTCAGACCACGTCACAGCGGACCAGCCAGCGTCAGACCACGTCACAGCGGACCTGCCAGAGTCTCTTCAAGTCTCCGCCGAACTGCCAGAGTCTCCTCACGTCTCAGCGGAACTGCCAGAGTCTCCTCACGTCTCAGCGGAACTGCCAGAATCTGTCACACCGAGAGATTTAAGGTCAGTCCTTCGAGTTCTCCGGTTGATATCCAGCTTGAGGGATGCACCGCTGGTGTCCGTACGCACTGCTGGTATCCCCAAATCCACTCACTTTGACCCTCCTGTCCATGAACTGATTACCCTGTCTGAAGCGCTTCCCAGGGTGGGGATCGCACTATGTTGCATTTGGGCCACATACACCACCACTGTACTGCCCCAGGGGAAGGCATCTGCTGCCGAACCTCCCCAAGCGGTGGTGCTCGCCTCAGGCCCTTGCAAGGTGGTGGCGCCCAGCAATATACTCTCACCCGGTCATGTTACCACCGTAGAACCTCCAGAGGTGGCGGCGTTAGCTGCAGAACCTCCAGAGGTGTCGGTGGTATCCTCCTGTGAACTCTCGCCCTGTCCTGTCACGGCTATGGAGGCCGTCTGCGAGCTCTCATCCTGTCCTGTCACGGCTATGGAGGCTGTCTATGAACTCTCGCCCTGTCCTGTCACGGCTAAGGAGGCCGTCTATGAACTCTCGCCCTGTCCTGTCACGGCTATGGAGGCCGTCTATGAACTCTCATCCTGTCCTGTCACGGCTATGGAGGCCGTCTGTGAGCTCTCACCCTGTCCTGTCACGGCTATGGAGGCCGTCTGTGAGCTCTCACCCTGTCCTGTCACGGCTAGGAAGGCCGTCTGTGAGCTCTCACCCTGTCCTGTCACGGCTATGGAGGCCGTCTGTGAGCTCTCACCCTGTCCTGTCACGGCTAGGAAGGCCGTCTGTGAGCTCTCACCCTGTCCTGTCACGGCTAGGAAGGCCGTCTGTGAGCTCTCATCCTGTCCTGTCACGGCTATGGAGGCCGTCTATGAACTCTCGCCCTCTCCTGCCCCGGCCATGGAGGCCGTCTATGAACTCTCGCCCTGTCCTGCCCCGGCCATGGAGGCCGTCTATGAACTCTCGCCCTCTCCTGCCCCGGCCATGGAGGCGGTCTATGAATCCTTGTCCTGCCCTGTCACGGCTAAGGTGGCCGCCTGTGATTCCCAGACCTGCTCTGCCACGGCCCTGAGACCAGGAAGGCTCTCCCTGTGTTGTCTGTCTCTGCTCTCCCTGTGTTGTCTGTCTCTGCTCTCTCTGTGTTGTCTGTCTCTGTTTTCCCCCAGATCTCCGACTCAGACATGGTTTCCTGCCTGGTCTACGGTCCTACTCCGGTCTGGTGGTCTCTGGTCCTGTCTGCTCCGCCCTGGGGGGCTCCAGTCCCGTCCGCTCTGCCCTGGGGGGCTCCAGTCCTGTCTGCTCTGCCCTGGTGGGCTCCAGTTCTGTCTGCTCCGCCCTGGTGGGCTCCGGGTCCATCTGCTCCGCCCTGGTGGGCTCCAGATCCGCCTGCTCCGCCCTGGTGGGTTCCAGTCTCCGTCTGCTCCGCCCTGGGGGGCTCCAGTCCTGTCTGCTCTGCCCTGGTGGGCTCCAGTTCTGTCTGCTCCGCCCTGGTGGGCTCCGGGTCCATCTGCTCCGCCCTGGTGGGCTCCAGATCCGCCTGCTCTGCCCTGGTGGGTTCCAGTTCCATCCTCTCCGCCCTGGCTTCCACATGGACCTGGCCCTCCGTCCCTCCCCCTGTTCCACCTCCGCTCCACCGCCCACCTAGGATTGTTTAGGAGCGTCTGGAAGCCGCTCCTTGGGGGGGGGGCTATGTCACAAATCCTGGCCATGAACTTCTGTTCATTAACCACCAGAGGTCACTCACCCATCACATGGACTTTCACATCACACAGTCAGTTACAGATCACTCAAGGACTGCATTTCCCATCATCCACTGCACCAACACAGCTGTTTGCACTGATCACGCACACACCTGAGAACAATCTCACATCACCATCACCCAATCACACACACTATATAAACTCTGGACTTTCTCTTGCTCTCTGCCGAGTATTGTTTAGCCTTGCGACATACAAAGCGTTTCCCAAGTATTCCTAGTTTGATTTCCTGTGTTCTGATTCTGCCCGTGCTCCTGGATTATCCTCTCTGCCTAGCCCTCTGGATTAAGTTTGCCGATCGCCGACCTACGCTTGCCTAAGGACTACTCTTGTGTCTTGCCCATGCCATACCTGTTTGCTACTGCCCGACCCTGCCTGTATTGACCATGTTTTATAATAAAAAGCTTGCATTTGGCTCCGCATGTCTCACGTCTCGTCAGCTCCGTCACAATTAGAGCTTGTATTACCCTGCTTCAATACTTACGGATTATTTTAATCACAGGTGTTCTTCTAATATTAATGACAAACATCGTTAAGTTAGATCTTTAACTATCAATCATTGCTCTGAAATTTTAATTCCAGCATTGGCTAATAAGGATCCTACCTCAAGGATACCCTATTGATTAATTTAATCCAAATCAAGCCTATCAAATTTAAATGATAACATCATAAAATTTGAATTAGAAACTACCATTTCTAATTTGAAATTCTAATTTCAGTTGCAATTGAGTTTTGGTTCCAACCTGTTTGGTCTCTCTCCGTCTGTTATTAAATTAACTTTTATAGGTTTCTCTTTTCTTAGGCCTGATAGGAGATGGGGCTCCCCCTAGTGCTTGGTTAGTGAAGTGAAATTGCCTCCAGTGTGAGTTACAGCAAGCGGAGTCACCAAATTGACTGTACCTGGTGCAGGCTGGAGGGGAAACTCGAATATTTCCGTCCTAGTGTTGCAAAGTGACGGCCCGCAGCAGGCTAGCAATCGGGTATCGGAGGAGGAGTCAACGGCTGACTGGGCGAAGGTGCGGATATACCATCCCGGCTAAACTATTGACGAAGTACGTCGAACTTCGGGTTCGCACTGATGGATAGACACCGGGACCTAGCCCCGCCCCTCTTCAGGCCAGCAGTCGTTTGACATACCTCACCCGAGTCCCAGCCCGGTTGTGCCAAAAGCCACAGCTGTCTGAGAGGCTCACAGCAAATACGGTGGGGGCGGAGTGTTCGGCAAAACCCTTACAGGAGCTCACCTGGTGCGCTCGGGCGGAGGGCCTTGCTGCTGAACACCACTGGAGCAATTTACATGCCTCACGAAGCCTAGAGTATAATAACTTTCTAATTAGGAAAACCCTTCTAAGTAAGCAAACCTCCAAAAGAAAAAAAATAAGGTTTTCTTAACACTGGCCAGTGTGTTTATCCTATTAAAATTAGCAAAGCAAAACCCCTAGGTGCATCGACTCAACAGCGCCTCCGCGCTGCCACCTTTGTTACTAATCCTAAATCCTACTCTTCTCTCTCTCTTTTCTTACTGCTGCTATCCTCTAATTTGACTACTGCTGCTGTTGCTGAGATTTTTGCCTGTGTGAAGATCACAAGTGGAGAACTTTAGCAATCGAAACAGGTATTTGTGGAACTTGAGAACATGTCAAAATTGTTTTCCATTTACCTTCCTCTTTTGTGAAATCCTACCCCGCCAGGTTAAAGCAGGTCCACAGAAGAAAGGCCCCGGAAAACTTCAAGCATGCGAACACTCTAATTAGCTTGTGGTGTAAATTTTGTCATTAACGGGACCAGTGCTGTCATTGTTATTGTTTTCCTTCACCCCGGAGAAAACCAATTGCAATCACAGACTTACAAAAAAAAATTTTTTCATTTACAAATCCTCTGATTAGAAGCAACCTTCTTCTTCTCTTTACCTGTTCTCTAGCTGTGCTACCTGTGTGTGTGTGCTCAATTTTTCCCCCACAGAGGCTACAAATTAGAAGCACGCCCCCAGAGGATCACAGTCACAGAGAACCACACCCACCTGTTTTACACAGTCAACACTAGTACACATTCTATGACAACATAACAAGCCTCATGACACAAGACCCAAGTCACAGCTACAATCACAAAGAATTAGCCAAGATCACCGGCTCCTTAAGCCACACACTCATCGCCACCCTCAAGTTGAGCGACAAGCACGCTGCACAACGCCAGCAGGAGCTGACACACGCACAACGACGCATAGAGCAGCTGGAACTTGAAGCTCAGGAACGACGGGAAGGGTCGGATGAGGCGGAACAAGGCACTTATCAACCAGCTAAAAGAAACCCTAGCAGCTACTAGCCAAGAATTGGAAAAGGTCAAGGCAGACTATGATGATCGGTCCAAAAAGCTACAGTATGCTGAACAGCTTCTGGAGAAAGCAAAGGCCGACTTCAGAGATAAAAACGGCAGAATCAAAGCCCTTGAAGCTCACCTGGATGAGTCACGAAACGAGGTTAGTCGTGTAACACGACAGCTTGACTACGTCAAAGAGGAATCTGACAGTTTCCAAGAGGAACTCAAGCATGCTTACGAACTGCGCCGTGAGCCACCAAGGACACGACGCGCACCGACCTCACCCCTGCCGAGCAGGACCGGGTCACCTGTTCCTGGACTGACACGTGAGAAAAAGATGGAGAGGGTGGTGTTGAAACATTCACCAACTCACTCTGGAGAACATTACATCACGTTACCTCAGCCAAAAGAATCTGCTGCAACCAGTCACAGATCATCGCACGGCTTGGACCTAAAAGACCTCGACAAGCTCGCCAGGAACATTGGCAAATTCACCCCGAGCGTGCCAAATAGCCCAAATGTCCAAGCGTATCTCCAAGATATCGATTTCCATCTGGAAATGCGACCTAACGTTACGGACAAAGATAGACTATATTTACTTCGAACGACATCCAGTTCTGAAGTTCACAGCTTCCTGGACAGGCAGCCTGCTCACACAAAGAATGATTACCAACTGCTCCGAGAAGCCCTCATTAAAGAGTTCTCCGACCCTGAGTCCGAACAAGGCCTCGTGGCTGCCCTGGAGACGAGACAAGGACGTCACGAACCTCCTCAAGCCTACTACAGCCGACTCAGACGGGCATACTTTGGAACTCGCAACGAATCTGACATGGAGGATGAACTGAACTTTAAAACTCTCTTCCTACAAAAACTTCATCCCGGCGTAAGCCACCATCTTGGCGTTCTCGCATGTCCACGGACAATGAATGCTCAGCAGCTGCGAGACTTGGCGCAGAAAGCCTATGGCAAACAAAAGATGGCACTTTAGAAAAAAGTGCCAAAACCCCAGCCGTTCTTGAATTCAACACTCAAAGTCAAGGGCTGGCGCTAGAGGGCGCTCAACGCCAAGACAATGCCAAGCCGCCACCCAGGGAGTGGAATGCACCCTCGTCCAACAAAGAACGAGACTCCCATGCTGGTACCCGATCTAAACTGAGGTACGAACGCTGGGATGGACCGCGTGGATGTCAACGCTCACCTGGACAGCACTGGGAAAAGACATGGGACCAGTCAAGGCCTCACGAAAGTCATTGGAAGAGATCATGGAACCAGCCAAGCTCATTTGGAAACTCAAGAGGGAAAAACTCATGGGAATCCAACGGAAACTCCAAGGGAAGACGACAAACTCACCCTGGAGCAACCAGCCCAAGGAATCGACGAAAGAATTCGCAAAGATTCCAAGCTGACCGAGCTCAAACTGAACCCACACAGGAACAAGATCGGAAATGGGAAAAGAAAGAGAAACCAGATTCAGCCTGACTAACGGCCGGACGAGATAGCAGCGACCAGTTGACACAACCAGCCATGGAGAACAGCACTCCTTCACCTCACTCTCAGAGAACCGTAATCACACTAACTTCAGATGGACACGAAACCCCACCTGAAAACCCAGCAACAGAGTTAGACACTAACTCACCACCTAATGCTCCGAATTACAGCAGCGTCCAACAAACACCTGCTGACGAAACCCCTCAAGTTCCTGAAAGTGCTGTCTTGGTCATCTGCCACTCCTCCGAAGAACGTCACATCAGCCCTGATATCCTAACTGTTTCCTCCCAAACTCCAGTCCCTCAACTCCTAGGCGATCTCATTGAGAAAGGTATAGCCAGAAAATTCTACCTCTCCATCATCATCGAACGACACATCAGAGTCGAAGCGCTCCTCGATACGGGAGCCGACATTACTCTAATGTCTACCGAACTCCTGGAGGAAGTCCAAGAAAGATCAAAGAGGACTAACAGAACCCTCAAACTCCAAAGGTGTGAACTAAACCTTCAAGCATACTCCCACACGGGCCTACAACTAAAACATGTGGCCCCAATTCACCTAACGGTGGGTTCGATGGACCTTGTCCATCCCGTATACGTTTCACCACTTAAAACGTATCCACTCCTCATTGGGAAAGATCTGCTTAATCGCTTCGAACCTCTAATAGACTTCAAGCACCTAAAGATGTGGACACAAGTCCGTGAACCTCTGCCTTGCCAGGCGTTAGACTCCAACGAGTCGCAGTGTCAAGTCACCGACACCGTCCCTAAGTCACTGATCGATGATGCAGTAGCAAAGCCAGGATCGGGACCAAGCACAAACAGCAAGGACAAGGACCCTCTCCTCTGCTCACTGCAGGAGCCTGAATCAAACGCAGGCCCCCTTCGAATCATGACTGCAATAGATGTCCAAGGCACATCAGTGTCCGACACGGCACTAGCTCTGTGGGCAGAGAACTCAGCCATCAGCCTGAAGCTATTCAAAACATTGAAGCAAAGACATCAGTGTCTACCACATGTCGCTAAGCACAGCCGCTTCCCTCTCAGTCCCTGGTCGACAACCATGGCCACCTCCAAGATCATCTGTGCTCTGGACATACGATGGAACAACAGACAGCTGACTCACTACTTCCTCATTGTCCCAGACCTGCCGCATGACATCTACATTGGAGCGGATATCCTGGTCCGGCTCAATGCTTGCATTGACACCGTAATCGGCATCATATGTGCTCCCCTGTCACACCAACTGACAACGTCAGTCAACCTCAAGAACCTCCAATCCGGTCAAACCATGCCAGACGCATGTGCTATGATCACGGAGCAAGAAGCCACAATACCTGCCTACAGCAAGAGTGTCAGCGTCCGCCTCAACATGCGACCTGGCCAAACTCTAAACAGTAAGCTAGGCTTCTTCCAACCTTCCAGGACCTGCCTAAAACTCGGACTGACTCTGGAAGCCACACCTCTCATTGAAGTGTCATCTCGTGCTGTGTATGTGTTGTTCAACAACTGTACGGCCCAAGACATCCACGTTCCCAAAGCCAATCACCTGGGATGGCTCATCAGCCAGGCATTCCACGACTTTGAACTGATGGTACCTGTCATAGGCCCTATACCCACACAGCTAATGTCAGACGAATACGATGACACCGTAACGTTCACAAAACCTCATGAAGTCATTGCCATCACATCCATTCTGCCGGTGTCCAGAGAAAGCGTCTGCCGTTCAGAACTAACAGATGACACTCATCTCGCTGTCTATGCTGTCTCAACACAGCCTGCGACAGAATCACCTACACAGGTGACCATCGGGGCCCAAAGCCCCTCAAATGACCTCACTGCAGAAGAACCCTACGCCGGGTTCAACGCACAAGTTCAACAGATCCTGAGTGAGGCGGATGCCCTCCACAATGAAGCGGATTGCCAAGGACTCAAAGAGGTTCTGCACAAATACAAGGACTCTTTCGCAAAGGATTCCCTGGATTGTGGACTGACAAACATCCACACGGTGCGCATCCCGACAAACCCAAATGCGCCACCCACATTTGTGCGACAGTACAAGATTCCAATAGCGTCATACGAGCCAGTGCAAGAGATTGTTGACTCCATGCTGGAAAAGGGGGTCATCCGGCCCTGTAACAGCACATACTCTGCCCCGATATGGCCAGTCCTAAAACCCAACGGCAAATGGCGGCCCACCATCGACTATGGCAAGTTGAATCAGCAAGTACTATTGTCACGATGGCCTATGACACAGTTGGATCAAGAAATTCCAAAAATCAAAGGCTCGACGATCCTTTCCACACTGGACGTTGCCTCCGGGTTCTGGACAATCCCTGTCCATCCCGATGACCAACACAAGCTGGCATTCACCTTTGGCAATCGACAGTACACCTTCACACGGTGTCCCTTCGGCTATGCCAACTCACCAGCAGAATTCAACATCTTCCTGAACAAAGCATGCCCTGCGAAACTGCGAAAAGGCGTTGCTTTGCACTGTGTGGGCAATCCAGCGTTTCTCTAATTACATCGGTGCACAGAAAGTCATCATCGAGACTTGTCATCAGCCGGTCACCTTCCTAAACAGTCAACGCATCAGAGATGGCATGGTGACCAACGCACGCATAGCTACCTGGCTAATGACACTCCAAGGACGAGACGTCGAGGCAAGATATGCTTGGAAACGGGCTAGCGGCCTGCCAAAACTGTTCAACGGACACGCTGCATACTCCAGCAGAACCTAAAGAACCGCCACAACCTCAACTGACGAATCACAGGTACTTCGAGGAGAATGTATGTGAAGGAATGCCCACAGCATATGTTGACGTCTGCTCCTACAACCACAAGGGCAATTTACAAGCTGGAGTGGGAGTGGTCTGGCTCAACAATGACCCCTGCCCACCGCAGCAATTCAACTTAGGCCCTTGCTCATCGCAATATGCTGAAATAGCAGCCATCCTCATCACACTTCAAATGGCGGCATCCCACAACATCAAAGAACTCCTCATCTGTACCGATTCGAATTACGCCCGTCTAAGCTTCACATGCCATTTAGTTGGATGGAAACAGAATGGATTCAAGACAGCTAACAACAAGCCTGTCAAACACCAGGAACTCTTCCAAGCAGGCGATGCCATTGTCACTGAACATGACATTATCGTTTATTGGAAAAAGGTTTGAGGTCATTCACGTCAACCAGGACAAGACAAAGACTTAAATGACCAAACCGATGCCCTCGCCAAAGCAGGTGCATTACACGGAGAGTCCTGGACATTTCAAGCCCTCCCTCCCAACCCTTCAGTAGCGGCCATAACCCGCCGCCAACACGCCACTGGCGTACAAAACCCCACCTCCTCCCACATTGCCATTTCACCTCAGTTCGCTGCTAACGATCTCCTCACACTCCAAAATGCGGATCGAGCACTGCGAACTATGGCAACTCACATTTCCGACCCCTTAACTCATCCTATTTCCACCTCTGACCTAGCTGCTTCCTCCGAGCTCCGCACGCTCCACTCAATCAAGCACATGCTGCATCTGAGAGACGGTGTACTCGCGTATGTCCCTGAGCCCCTAACTACGCCAAAGCTCGTAGTCCCTCACGGCCAAAGGGGGATGATGCTGACACACGCCCACGATGCACCATGCGCAGGACACCACGGCGCCAAGGCCACCTATGAAACACTCAAACAAGTAGCATACTGGCCTGGCATGCAACAAGACGTGGCGGAATACGTAAAAGGATGTCTGGTGTGTTGCCAGTTTCAACCGGCAAACCCAAACCACCGAGCCCCACTGCAAAGGAAAGGAATGACTTTCCCCTGGTCGGACCTCCAAATAGACTGGGTAGGACCCCTGCCACGGTCAACGCGAGGTAACAAATACTTCCTCACCGTGGTCTGCGAATTCACGAAGTGGATAGAGTGCCTCCCAGCTCCCAATGATACAGCAGAAACAACAGCCTGCCTGTTAATGAACCACATCTTTTCAAGATTTGGACTGCCTTTAAGGGTCAACTCTGACCGTGGAACCCACTTCACCGCCGATATCATGCAGGAAGTGTGGAAACTCCTCGGTGTACAGGCCAAGCTCCATATAAGCCATCACCCAATTTCCTCGGGTCAAGTTGAACGGGCCAATAAAACAGTGTTCAGCATGTTGAAGAAGTATGTGTCCGCCAATCAAAAGGATTGGGATATTAAACTTCCGCTGGTACTGATGGCTGCTCGGGCCACCCCTCACCAGTCTACCGGCGTACCCCCATTCACATTAATGACAGGGAGAAACATGACGCTACCGCTACACCTGCTGTACCAACCTGGTGACCTGAACCTCGTCACCGCCTATACCACTCACCAATACCTGGAAGAGTTGCATCAGCACCTGAGAACGACTTTCGCCTTCGCTCAACAGCAACTACAATGAAGCGCGGAAGGTCGTAAAGCCTACTACGACCAAAAGGCCTCTCACCATGAGTTTAATGTCGGAGACAAAGTGTGGTACTACAGCTTTGCCCAACCAAAGCAGAACACTCCCCATCACCTGTCAAAGAAGTTCCTACCTCACTGGACAGGACCACACGCGATTGTAGACAAGCTCTCACCTGTCGCCTACCGAATCAAAATCAGACAAGGGCACAGCGAGCCAGTCCTTCGATGGGTCCATTGAAACCAGCTAAAGAGGCACCAGAGCTCCAGCCGACCGGAAAAGGGGGAAGATCAAACCCACTGACACAGACCGACAATCATATGCTCTACACCACACTAACATCATTTCTGTTGTTAGGAAAACATATAGCGACCTTGTTGAAACACAACACTTACACTCTCTCCTCAGCTGCACTGCTAGAGTCAACCTCTAGTAGAGAGGAGTTACTTCACACATGTGACACTTGTTTGCTGCCTAACCTCATTCGGTGTCCTTGTACCGCCGTTTCTCGTTTTGTTGTTTCCTTTCACCTGTGTCTCTCTTTGTTGTTTTTTTTTGTTTTTGTTTTTTTTTCTTCCTCTCTCACTATAATTTCCTCTCCCCTCTAGTCCCCTCATCAGGGAACTCCCTTTACCAATTATTTAAATCCAGGTCCCAAAATGAAGATTGACTCCCTTCAATAAAGCCGTTGTAACTCGTTGTGAGAACCGTTATCAACCGATCGAGGCGACCCGCCAAATCATGACCGACATGCTACGTGAAGTAAGTCCTCGATTGATAACTTAGCAATGGGTAGGATTCCACACTACTTGATACCTCTTAAACCTTGTCCAAAACGTCCTAACTTCGGCCACCGCGGGCCCTGCTAGTCCCATCCAAACCCATCTCGCCTTTTCCCTGGGTAGCGCTATTCCCTTGTACGTAGACCCGGAAGCAGGCGACTTGGCCTTTCTCCTCAGTTTGCCCATTAGCGACTCGAATAACATTTACCGGCTCAGAGACGTTGTGAATGTGGGATTTTGGCAAGGGAACACCTATGTCAAAATCCACACTCCTGAAGTCGTTGCGAATCACGATAACAACGAGCAGTTGTACTTGGCCCCAAACCTAAGGATGTGTACGCGCACGAAGGACATTCACTTCCTTTGCCCGAGTAAACATTTCATACGCGATAATACTGAGGGCATCTGCGGCCTAGAATCCATTAGACCCGACATTAGCTGCCCCGCCGAAGTGACACCACGTTCTCAAGTTGAGGTAACGCAAGCCGAAATCATCAGAAACCGATGGCTGGTCAACACCCCAGCATGAACAGCTACCCTCACATACGATCAACACGACACAGCCACACGCATTATCTTGCCCAACCAAACTTTATGGATCACTGTCTCTAAGGGCTCGATCCTCCATATCGACGAGTTAGCATTGTATCACCTTACCGACGACGAGTATCAGGCTGAAATCGAAATCTCGCCCTTCTCCAAACAGCACTCCTTCGTCCTCGATCCAGAATTGGAAGAAAGGATCAAGGAGTAAGGAACGTAACTCATTGACTTGACTCCTGTTGATACAGCTTTAGAAGCTATCGCTCGCCTTCCGCCCGCTGGCGCGCCTATTATTCGGTCTTGGTCTGCCGCTGACACAGCGCTTTGCATCTCTACTATTGTAGGGTACGTTGTGACATTGACACTGGCCTTCCTCCTACACAAGCGAGTGAACGCCGTTCAAGAGTCTTTCAACAAATGCACGTCAGGGGTCCCACGCATTTTCCGACGTGATAAAACCGACCAAGAACCGCCTACACCGCCTCGTCGAACCGCTGACAATTAAACCAATCGGAATGACTCAATTGCCAGTAATCCTAAAGAATGCACCCCTACATCTTCTCAATTTCCTAACCTGTTCTTTCCCAAATTACCCTACACCAGAATTCAGTCAGTGATGGAGATGTTGTTTGTGTCTTGTGTGTGCCTGTTCTCCCTGCTTCTTGTTCCAGTGCCTGCCGACGTTCGCAATGGGAACCTCACCGAGCAAAAGGGGGATGTGTAATGCCTTTGTGGAGAGAAAGGACACACACACACGCACACCCTAAGTGCAACCACAAATTCCTTAGGCTTAAAGAAATATTCTTCACTATCCCTTAGCTGTGGTCATAAAATTGACAAATGACCAACGCCCAATTGTCCTGGCCTGTTCCCTTGGGATCAACATGAGACCCATAAAACCAGGAGAAATTGGAGGAGAACATCTTGAAGGTGGTTTAAAACAGGACTTCACTTGGTTCTTATCACTTGACCATAACTCGACCGAAACAGGACGAGTAAAACTCCCTATCTGGGTATGGTCTGGGATGATCGCTTAAGCAGTAACTCAATGATGGTATCAAGAACAAAGACTGTTTTATGGGAAAAGTCCGAGTGTTGAGGTTTTACAGATACAGCCCCAAAGTGACTTTATGACCTCCCGTCCTCCCAGGACATTGCAAGGATATGTGCCTTTCATTTCTTTAACAGAACAAAGACTCAAAACTTTTATAAAGTGTTCCAAAAAGACAATTAATAATAATCACTACTGCTATTCAAGCTATATAATCATAAGCAATATATATGTTATATTTACAATATATATAGTCAGGCTGCATTTTATGAATTGAAAGTAAGCTTGCTGTGTTATTGGAACCTATGGTATTTTTGTGTAATCTTTGGAGGTGTAATTTTCTCTTGTAAAGTGAGTACTACACTTATAGCATCATATGCACGATGTGTTGTTTTTAATCTTTAATTTGAACCCTTTTGTGTGTCTTAGCAGGAAAACTATTAACGTGTAGGAAATATGCTGAAATTGGTTTCATTTTAATGGCCATGATAAATGCAACAAGTTGGTGTAAATGAGAGTTGACTCTTCTGATCCTAATGTATGATTATAACACATAGAAATCTGCCAGGATATTTTCTTCATGTGACAAAATAACTAAGCAGATAAATTTACTGCATGGAAAATGAGCCGTGTAGGCGGAGCTCCGCCCTTCAAGACCTATTTCATTGGAAGAGCATCGAGTGGGAGGGACCGAAATCTCCGGTCTAAAACTGACTCCCAGCTGCTGCTCTCTGCTCTCTCTGCTCTGCTTGAAAATCGCGCTTCTTTGAAACTTGTAGCTACTCCAAAAGAGCTCGCAGCCTTAACATCTAGGCCGAGTTTGAACATTGAACCAACATCTAGTCAAATCTCTGAAGAAACCCTTGAAAGTCTGAAGCTACGCTGAAGGAACTCAAGAGCGCCAAGCAACCCCAGAGCCAACCAAGCAACAACAGAAGGACATCCCCAGAGTGACGTCACGCAACGACGCTCGGGATTCCCTCAAGCCACAGCGATCATTTCAACTTAAAAGCAAGTACCAAACAAAACCTCTATTCCGCTGAATCGTGTCGTATCTATCTCTAAAGTAAGGATAATAGTTCTCCTCTTGATGATCGACACGGGTAAAATCGTGTGGAAATAGCAGAACAGTGCTAGATTGTAATCATTCTCAGAGTGCAACAATTCATTGCCTATGTTGGTGTGTGTATGTATTTTGTTTTATGTTATTTAGCTTAGTTCATGTATTTTAGTAAGATAGCAAATAAACTCTTGTTTGATTTATAGAGAAGTGTTCTGTGTTTTGTTGTGAAATATTCAAATCAAACTTTGCCCAGATTACGTTACCTATGCTCATAACTGTCATACGGTTATTTAAATAATTCTGTATTATTATATCGTGGCCACGAGAATAAACAGAATTTCTCAGATATACTGAAATCTAACAACTCGCTGGACGATTGTTAAATAAGCTATAAGTTGGACGTTTTGATTAATACCAATTGATCATATCGATATCATACTTTAAGATTCCCTAAAGCTAAAATAAAGCTTAAACCAAAGAGCTAAATTAAACAGTGTAAAAGGGGTAAAAATCCTTTACAGGGGAAAGGTCACAAAGGTAAAAGCCATCAATCAATTTTGTCATAAGCTGCCGTTTATAGACTACTCACATCCTTCACTCAAGTAGAAGTATAGATACTCGTGTTTAAAAATACTCTGGTAAAAGTAGAAGTACTGACTACACTTTTTTACTCAAGTTAAAGTAAAGAAGTATGGGCTCTGACATGTACTTAAGTAAAAAGTACCCATTACTACAACCTGTTTTAGTGTCACGCTGGTAACTGGACCTCACGTCATATTGACACATTAATACAAAATAATTTAATATTTTGTTAGCTAATGAATGTATCATGACTGAACAACCACAATGTAAAACAGGGCAGGACTGGGACAAAATTTCAGGCAAGGAAATCTCACACTCATCCAGGTCATCCCATACACCCACAACAAAATCTGAAACCACGGATAACCCTTTTTTTTTTCTTTTGTATGGCCACATCACATTTAAAAAAAGGTTTAAAACATTAGGCTGGGGCCATTCAAAATAATTGAAGGTTCTCTATTGAACTGCACCTTCACTTGCATTTTCATTTTCAGTCTCTTCATTTTCCATTGTATCTCTCTACATCTCACTTTGTGCGTGTTTACTTTTTTCACTAATTTTCTTGTATCTGTCACTTTTCCCATCAGCCATCTACTGTTATGAACAGAACTGTCTCTACCTTGTTGCAAAACAACCACCTCATTGTATGCAATAATAACTTTATTTTAGTTCAAGTTAAAGTATCACATTATGACCATGTGTTTTTGTTGTATCTTATAATGACTTAAATACTATAGATATAACGAAACTATACTCTTTAAATTGCCTAAATGTCAAGTCAAGTCAAGTCACCTTTATTTATATAGCGCTTTTAACAATACAATTTGTGTCAAAGCAACTGCACAATATCAAAATAGGAAAATAGTGTCAATAATGTAAAATGACAAGATTAAACACTCAATTTTCAGTTAAAGGCATTTCATTATTGAATTCAGTGATGGCATCGTCCAGCTCAGTTCAGTTCAAAAAGTTTCTGTTCAATCAAGTCGACAATATCACTGGAAATGAAGTGTCCCCAACTAAGCAAGCCAGAGGCGACAGCGGCAAGGAACCAAAACTCCATAGGTGACAGAACGGAGAAAAAAAAACTTGGGAGATCCAGGCTCAGTCGGGGGGCCATTTCTCCTCTGGCCAGATGACCCAGCAGTTCAATTCCAAATGCTGCAAAGTCAGATTGTAAGGGCTCAACTGGTTCCAGTGGTCTTTTCCCGATGGCTGTCTAGGTGACGGGGTCCTCACTGGGGATCTGTCCCTGGGGCTCATCTAGGTGTCCTGGTCTCCGCTGACGTTCAGGGCTGTAGAGGTCGTCTCTAGGTGCTGATCCACCATCTGATCTGGATACGGACTGGATCTGGTGACTGCAGTGACCTCGGAATAAGAAAGAAACAGACTAATATTAGCGTAGATGTCAATCTTCTTACGCTGTAACAAGTACATCGTGTGTTATGGGAAGTGTTCCCGGTTCCGGTTGACCTAATTAATGCAGCCTAACAATTCTTTAACGGATTTGAATATTAGAAGTGTATTAGTGTGTTATGTGTATGCCAGGTTAAAGAGATGGGTCTATAATCTAGATTTAAACTGACAGAGTGTGTCTGCCTCCCGAACAGTGTTTGGTAGATTGTTCCAGAGTTTGGGCGCTAAATAGGAAAAAGATCTGCCGCCCGCAGTTGATTTTGATATTCTAGGTATTATCAAATGGCCAGAGTTTTGAGAACGCAGTGGCCGTGGAGGACTATAATGTGATAAGAGCTCGCTCAAGTACTGAGGAGCTAAACCATTCAGGGCTTTATAAGTAATTAACAACATTTTAAAATCTATACGATGTTTAGTAGGGAGCCAGTGCAGTGTTGACAGAACCGGGCTAATGTGGTCATACTTCCTGGTTCTAGTAAGAACTCTAGCTGCTGCATTTTGAACCATCTGTAGTTTGTTTATTAAGCGTGCAGAACAACCACCCAATAAAGCATTATAATAATCTAACCTTGAGGTCATAAACGCATGAATTAATATTTCTGCATTTGACATTGAGAGCATAGGTCTCAGTTTAGATATATTTTTAAGATGAAAAAATGCAGTTTTACAAATGCTAGAAACGTGGCTGTCAAAGGAGAGATTGCTATCAAATAGCACACCTAGGTTCCTGACTGATGACGAAGAATCGACAGGGCAGCCATCAAGTGTTAGACAGTGTTCTAGGTTATTACTTGTGGGGGTTTTAGGTCCAATAATTAACACCTCTGTTTTTTCAGAATTTAGCAGTAAGAAATTACTCGTCATCCAGTTTTTTATATCGACTATGCATTCCATAAGTTTCTCAATTTGGTGTGTTTCACCGGGTCGTGAAGAAATATAGAGCTGAGTATCATCAGCATAATAGTGAAAGCTAACCCCGTGTTTCCTAATGATATTTCCCAAGGGTAACATATAAAGCGTGAAAAGTAACGGCCCTAGTACTGAGCCTTGAGGTACTCCATACTGCACTTGTGATCGATATGATACCTCTTCATTCACTGCTACGAATTGATGGCGGATAAATGTCAAAATTAGTACAATAATAATTACATCATGACAATATCTTTAAAGAAAAATCCTAATACATGTTATTGCATTATCATGAGTCATATTTTTCTCTTACCAAAATTAACCATGGTTTATTACTGTAAAAAAAAAAAATTTACAAACATAGTTTTACTACACATTTCATGGTTAGACTATGGTTGGTTTAGCAAAACCATGGTTAATTTGTTGTTACCATGGTTTAACTAGTAACCATGGTTTTTGGTTTGAATTTTTGTAAGGGTTGTGTTGATATCTGCCCGA
The DNA here is from genome assembly GCA_027422415.1 of Schizothorax lantsangensis. Taxonomy (NCBI): domain Eukaryota; kingdom Metazoa; phylum Chordata; class Actinopteri; order Cypriniformes; family Cyprinidae; genus Schizothorax; species Schizothorax lantsangensis. The sequence goes on along the minus strand of CM049842.1, from coordinate 30,955,393 downwards.
GCTCCCTCTACACTTATTATAAAACAATGTTTTATAACATTTGTCTGCTAAATTACTACTGTAACTTTACAGTAGATAATAATGATGTCCTTTATCATACAGTATTTTGAGTGATGATAGTAATTTAGTTTAGTTTACAGTAGACTATTATTAATCATCTGGCTGCTACTGCGAGTTGCTAGCTGTTCAATTCTTAACTAAGTAAACAAACACAAAACTACAGCCTATTTACAAATGAAACTGACCTGCACTTGAAGTCATGAACAGGTCAGTAGTTTTTCCTCTCTGATCCACTCCATTCTCGAGTCTCTTGCATTGATTACTCCAATAGAAACCTTTTGGCGGAGACGCGGAGCACGCGTGAGCCGAATCACATTGCCAGTCAAGACTAACCGATTCATGATATATTATAGATTTGTTATCGAATGGTGATCCACCAAAACTAAAGTAACGAGCCTGGTTTGAAAATGTAAGAAGTAGAAAGTACAGATATTTGTGTAAAAATGTAGGGAGTAAAAGTAAAAAGTAGTCAGAAAAATAAATAGTGAAGTAAAGTACAGATACCAGAAAAATCTACTTAGTCTTTGGCTGTTGTATTGGGTCGTCAGCCTGTGATGTCACTCAAAGGCCCTCAAAGACCAGATGATGTGAAGTACAATACTGTGCCTCTGTTCATTGTGGCTTTTTGTTGGTTCTGCCATGATTTTACATCTCTTGATGCTTTCTTTGCTTTCAGGAAAAGTCTCAAGTGAAAGTTTCACCTTTTCCTTTATCAAGTCAGTCTTTTTCCCGTAGTGATTCCTTAGAAGTGTCAACTTTCATTGTCGGGGGGCTGAATGCCACTCTCTCTTCTTCTCTGTGCCGTGTCTTTGTTTTTTCTCCTCTCATCGCTTCCATTCTTCAAGGCACCATTCCAGAGACCTTCTGAAATTTGAAAACTCAAGAGAACTTTTATTAATTCTAATTCCAATTGTATTTGAGCAGTCTGCTCTTTATATTCAACCATGTTTGTCAATGGTGTCTTAATGCTAAAAATCTCACTGGTTGACAACAGCATTTCCCACATTCTATTTTTAGTAAAGCAGGTCTTCATTGCAAGAAAAGCAGAAAGCAATACCTATGCTTATCTAAGCATACTACTAGTGTTGCTTTCGTCAACGAAAATTATGACTAAATATCGTCGTCAACGAACCTTTATCACGTGACGAAAACAAGACAAGATGCAACGTAAATGCTGGTCATGTGACGATGACTATAATTAAATGTATAATGCAATATCGTTGACGAATAAAAACGAGACTAAATGTGGTTTACAAAATAAAAACTATGCTAAAATGTCTCTTCATTTTCATTGACCAAAACGAGACGAAACGAAATGTTATAACGTTATTTCGTCTCGTTTTGTCGCGTTATTATTATTATTTTGCAGTATTTCTGTTTCCTGTTTCTCACTTCAGGGGCTGTCAGGGTTGCCAGGTTTTCGTAACAAAACCCACCCAATTGCTACTCAAAACTAGCCCAAAACTATCCCAATCGCATTTCGAGGGGGGGTCCCCGGTAAAGTTCGCATTCCAGGGGCTAAATATCACGTTATTGGGGTCGCTTCAACCCACGGACATGAAAAACAACCCACGGCAACAGTGTTAAAGTAGCCCAATTCCGCGGGAAAACCCGCGGCGACGTCACTTCCTCAAGCCCCACTCGTGGCATTATTTAGAAGACGACAACAAACAAAGTTAAGTATGACACAGAGAAAGGGACCGATGGCCGGCTTCATCTGACTTCAGTTTACAAGCAATACAAGTAACAGACACACACATTTTATTTGCATTTTTTAGTATGTTATTGTAGCTCAATGAGCTTTAGTATGTTATTGTAAACAAGGAGCATTCAAGCACCTTGTTTCTCTTTGGTAAACTTGAATGTATTAATTTTTTTTCTGGCATTGTCATGTGATGCTATTTTATTTATTGTTTTTATTTATTTAAATTTATGTGTGTGTACTTCTAACATGTTTGGTTGGTAAAATAAATGTTGTAAATTCAAATCAGAGTGTCTTCCGTGTCTGGAATGGATGTATTCTTGAGTCTATAAGGTAACAATAATATAATAAGATAACCTTGTTTGAAATGGGTTTGGCTAAAAGAAAATGTTGGTTTCGTCCAGTGCCGATCCTAGGCTTCTGGGGGCCCTACGCAAAACTGTGTCGCCGCCCGGGGGGGGGGGGGGGGTGTTTTGAGGAATGGATGAAACGTATTTGTCCGTGTTACATTCCGTCTCGAATCGCACTCGCAGAAGGCGCTCGAAAAACAGTATCTCTTCGGGTAAGCTTTCAACTCGTTTTTTTTTTTTTGTTTGTTTGTTTTTTTTAAACAAGAGACTGTATGACATTCACGTTACAAGATTTTTACATAAAGAGCGTGACAGCGCGCCGCATTAAAATAAATGATCATTCATGTTTTCACAACAGCTGGCCAAATTCAAAATCGAAACTAAAATTAAAACATCTTTGAGAGCAAGGGGGCCCCCTGGTGTTTCGGGGGCCCTAAGCAGCCTGCGTATTCTGCGTATAGGGAGGATCGGCTCTGGTTTCTTCTATACTACTAGGTACTTATACTATATTGACTGGGTTAAATAGAATTGCATTATTAAAAAGAGACTAAAATACAATTTTCATTGACTAAAACTAGACTAAAATGTCATCAGTTTTCGTCGACTAAAACTAGACGAAAATAGTCATGGATAATTCTGACTAAAATAAGACTAAAATGCTCAGACTTTTAGTTGACTGAAACTTGACTAGACTAAAAAGAGTATGAATGTGACTAAAACTAATAAAAACTAAAATGACAGCTTCACACAAAGACTAGACTAAAATTAAAACAGGCCGGCAAAAACAACACTACATACTACAAATCATGATTTTATAATGTAATAATATTTTCTATATATTATAATGTTTCTATTATAATTTCTGTTCTATATTCACATGCAGGTTTCAAAATAACCTAGTAATTGTAAATGAAAATTTCCCATTCAACCTCTACTCATGTTGAATCAACAAGTCTCACTTACTAAGATAGTGTTGAACTAAAGCTTCTTTTGTTGTAAAGTTTCTTTTATTTTGGTCACTCAATCTCGCTTTTAATCAACACATTGCACAAGTTATACAATTCTAAATCTCTACAGTGGATTAATTTTTTATACTGTTTCTCTGGGATAATGAGATACAACTTTTAGGTCTTCAGATATAAGATATATAATTTTAGGCACGTGCATTCATAGTACGCATTTATATATTTAAGTTATATATTAAATGTATTATATATATCATTATATATCTTAATTTATAAATCATCAATAAATTTAGTCAATATATCTTATTATTGGTCTATTTATTTATCCATTTTGTTTCCATATAGTCTTAAAATATGTAAAGCATTAATTTCTCTCAAGTGTACTAGTCAATGTGTCCTTCTTATTAAGATATGTCTAAGCAAAGAGTCAGATGACACCACTTCAGTACGCCAGACAGAAAGAATATTTACGATCTCACGCTGTCTCTGCTCACACAAGCGCGCACGCACGAACAACATATATCTTTCTCTAGTCTCGCTCCCTAGTGTGAAATTTCAACACCTGTCAATCTTCTGCTTCTGCTACTTCTTTTTCTCTACACACAACACAACGGTTATAAAACGAAACTAACTAAAATCTACCAAAAACCATCTTCCAGGTTTTAACTAAAACTATTAATCTAAACCCATTTTAACTAAAACTATTAATCTAAAACCATCTTCCAGGTTTTAACTAAAACTATTAATCTAAAACCATCTTCCAGGTTTTAACTAAAACTATTAATCTAAACCCATTTTAACTAAAACTATTAATCTAAAACCATCTTCCAGGTTTTAACTAAAACTATTAATCTAAAACCATCTTCCAGGTTTTAACTAAAACTATTAATCTAAAACCATCTTCCAGGTTTTAACTAAAACTATTAATCTAAAACCATCTTCCAGGTTTTAACTAAAACTATTAATCTAAAACCGTCTTTCAGGTTTTTTTACTAAAACTACCGGTACCATAATCAAATTCCCACGCGCCCACTGCAACTATGCAGTAAACAAAAGACCATATGCATGCAACATTTACTGACAGACTACAGTTAATTCTGGATTCAAAACCCCTCTTCTTCTTTTGGTTCTTAAATTTTTGGAAAAGCTTTTTAGAGTTTTCTTACCACAACGGGCAATTTCTGGAGAATAACGCAAACAAATTTTATAAGCAAATTGCTTACCTGTGGCCACTGTCTGTGCTATTCGTCCAGAGAGAGCCCGCTGCAGCTGTCCACTCTTTTGCCCTGTCTCTGTCCTGCCGGGGTCGCCAATTATGTTGTGGATTTTTCCTTGTTCAAAATAAATCGCACTAAGGAGGTTTTGAATTCAGATAGACCTTTATTAACAAGTTAACAAAAGGCAGAGTAGATGTTCGAACAACACACTACTGAGTCTTGTCTCCAACTCACATACTGTATATACATCCTGAAGTTTTCACAGCATTCCATATATGCACCATTGTATTTTTGGACAGGTATCTTTTACCATATATGAACTCTTGAGGAATGATCAATCACTGTCATGTATGCACTTCTAGGTCCTGAACAGATTATTTTCATATATGTGTTCTTCAAGTTTTAAATACCATTTTAAGTTAGTTAGTCATTTTCAGCTGTGATTCCCAATATGGGGGGTGCTGGCTAACAGGTTAAATAGTTCACTCTGTTCTAAGCTTACTGCAAACAGTTACGTACACAGTCAAATAATAATAGTAGAATAACTTTTTCTTATGTATAGGCATAATTATATGTATTAATATTAATAATATTAATTCAAGATTAATGAAAATCTTCTACACAGTTATATCTGATCAAACGCACATTATTATTCTTTAGCTTTGGTTGAACAAATCATTTTTGCTTGGATGGAACAACAGCTACGCTAATTATGTCTCTATTTGTTTCTCTGTTTCTGCTAGGAATTACAAAAGCTTCAGTCTAGATCCAACCCTTAAATGATCTGAGATGACCAAACACCTGAGAAGAGATGATGCCAATCCCTCAGAGGACCTCAGAGGATGCCAACCCTCAGACAACATACAGAATTACCAAATTTTGCCATAAGTTAAATATATTAAGTTTCTACAGTATATAAATATATTGTAGAAACTTAATTTCCTGTAAAGCTGCTTTGCAACGATTGTATCGTAAAAGGCGCTATACAAATGAACTTGAATTGAATTGAAATTTAACTGAACAGTGATATTTTCGGCAGTTACACTATGTGGAAAAAGCGATATATTCTAGTTACACTAAGGGCAAATAATGATAAATTCTATTTACACTACAATAACATTTTCTTTAGCAACAGGCATGTAAATAGTAGTTAGGTGGCAGATATTTATAGGCTACTTCAATTATAAAACAGTAAGCTATAACATATTGTGTAAATTGTCATATTTATAAATTTTATTAGATGAATGCCACTTTATTGGGACAAAAACCTACCTACGGCTAAGCATACATAACACTGTATTAATAATTAAGCGTTTTATTTCCACTTTTCAAATATTTACTTAATTTTTATTGAAAATAAATGCCTTTCTGATCTGGTACGTGATGGGAAAAGGAGAAGCACGAGTTTGACAAAAGCCGGAATCGAACTCGGCTCGATCTCGTCAAAAGCTCACATCTTTTACTCACTGCGCCACTGATACTACAAAAACACGTGTCTGTCATGAATCCAGTCCGTAGCCTTCCGTCTGCTCACCACCAGATGTCGTCTTCTCTTTACATTGACTCTCACACCACACATACTTTTACATGTCACTCTGGACTACAGTTCCCATGGTCCATTGCACTGATGACACACACACAGCTGAATGCACTGATTACACAGCTGATTCCCATCACACGCCTTACATAAGCCATGGACTTCCTCATTCAGATCGTTCTAGCATTTAGCACTCTCCTAGTGTTAGCTGCCTTACTGAGCTATTCTGTGTTTCTGTTTAGTCTCTAGTATTGTTCGGTGTTTATCACTCACCTAGTGATAGCTGCTTTACTGAGTCTAGTTTCCAGTTCTAGTTAGTCTAGTCATATCGTGTTGCCTTGTTTCCTGATTCCTGCCTGTGTATCTTGGATTAACCCTTGTCTCACCGTTCGGACTCTGTTTGTACTTCGTTTGGACTATTGCTCATGTTATTGGACTACCCCTCTTCTCAAGCAGGACCCTTTTCTATTCTAACATGACAATGCCTCTGTGTATAAGGCAAGGTTCAAAAAGAAAATAATTTATTCAGTCAGTGTGGAAGAATTTGACTGGTCTGCATAAAACCAAGTCCTAATCCCAGATTAACACCTCTGGTGTGACTGTAAATGCAGACCTTGAGCCAAAAACTCATCACCAAACACCAATGACTTATACATATGGGTACAGTCATTTTAGACACTTCCAAAACTGTTGCAACAGAGATGGAAATACAATTTTTAAATACATGAATTATGTTCCCATTGTTGTTGCCACAGATTTGGAAGTGCATTTTTCTGTTCTAAAGAAGGGGGTGTCCCAATACTTTTGTCTATATAGTGTATGTACAAGTCATTGGTGTTTGGTGATGGGTTTTTGGCTCAAGGTCTGCATTTACAGTCACACCAGAGGTGTTAAACTGGGATTAGGACTTGGTTTTATGCAGACCAGTCAAGTTCTTCCACACTGACTGAATCAATAATTTTCTTTTTGAACCTTGCCTTATACACAGAGGCATTGTCATGTTAGAATAGAAAAGGGTCCTGTCCAAACTGTTGCTATAATATTAGAAGCACACAATTTCCTAGAATATCATTATATGCTTTAACATGAAGATTTGTACTCATAGAAATCACTAAAGTAGTCAAACCTGTTCATTATAAGGGGGAGACCCAATACTTTTGGCAATATAGTGTATATAACATGTAATAATATTTAGTATTTTCACATCTAGATTTTTTTTTATTTGAACTACTGTCTGTTCAAAATAAATGAAAAGAAACCGAGCATAGTTCTCACAAATCCTGGCCATGAACTTCTGTTCATTCACCACAAGAGGTCACTCACCCATCACATTGACTTTCACACTACACAGACAGTTACAGATCACTCGGAGACTGCATTTCCCATCATCCACTGCACCAAACACAGCTGTTCGCACTGATCACGCACACTCCTGAGAACAATCTCACAGCACCCTGATTGCACCACTGATCATACAATCACACACTATATAGCCTGGGACTTCCTCTTGCTCTCTGCCGAGTATTGTTTAGCCTAGCTACTCTACAAAGCTTTTCCTGTTTTCTGAGTTAGATTTCCCGTGTTAGATTCTGCCTGTGTTTCTGGATTTTCCCTTAGCCTAGCCCTTTGGACTCTGTTTGCCTCTCGCTTGGATTATTGCTCGTTTACCTGGATTATCTCTCTGCCTAGCCCTCGTTGGATACTGTTTGCTGATCGTCGACCCACGCTTGCTTTAGGAATACTCTTGTGTCTTGCCCGTGCCATACCTGTCTGCTGTCTACCGACCTTGTCTGTATTTGACCATGTCTTTTAATAAAGCTTTGCAAATGGATCCGCTTGCCTCACGTCTCATCAACCCCGTAACAGAATACTTGGCCAAACAAGGATCCAGCGGCTTTCCCAACGAACATTGGTCAGGTATGGATACAGTGATCTTGTTACTAGCCCTCAAGCAGGGAACTCGATCACTTGAGGGTTACATCACGGAATATTTGGCTTTGGCTAATGGCTCAGATTTACCGGACTGTATGTTAATAGACTTTTTCTGTGATGGCCTTAACCAGCCGTTAAAAGCGAAAATAACTCATAATGGCCCTCGTTTGTCACTGTCATTTTCTGGATTATGTTCTGTGGACTGTGGGTTCAGCATTCACTGTGGGGGTCGCGGAGGAACGAGACCCCGCACCCAATTGTGTGATCACAGCCGCGCTACAGCACGCTCACAAAATGGCAGCCACAACAACACCCCGTAGCGTCATTGCTGCCAGTCACAAACCAAGTCAAGTCCCAGCTGATGTTAAAGAGCCAAGTCAAGTCCCAGCTGATGTTAAAGAGCCAAGTCAAGTCCCAGCTGATTCTAAAGAGCCAAGCCAAGCCACAGTTGATCGTCACGAGTCAAGCCAAGCCACAGTTGATCGTCACGAGTCAAGCCAAGCCACAGTTGATCGTCACGAGTCCAACCAAAGCACAGCGCTCCAGCCAGAGTCTCTTCGCGCCTCAACGCTCCAGCCAGAGTCACACCACGTCTCGGCGCTCCAGCCAGAGTCACACCACGTCTCGGCGCTCCAGCCAGAGTCACACCACGTCTCGGCGCTCCAGCCAGAGTCACACCACGTCTCGGCGCTCCAGCCAGAGTCACACCACGTCTCGGCGCTCCAGCCAGAGTCACACCACGTCTCGGCGCTCCAGCCAGAGTCACACCACGTCTCGGCGCTCCAGCCAGAGTCACACCACGTCTCGGCTCTCCAGCCAGAGCCACATCACGTCACGGCTGAGCAGCCAGAGCCTCTTCATGTCTCAGCTCTTCTCCCAGAGCCTATTCACATCTCTGCCGAATTACCAGAGTCTGTCACACCCAGAGATTTAAGGTCAGTCCTTCAAGTTCCCTGTCTGGTTTCCAGTGTGAGGGATGCACCTCTGGTGTTTGCACGCGCAGCTGGTATCCCCAAACCCATTCCTCACTCTAGCCCTCCTGTTCCTGCACTAGTTTCCCTGTCCGAAGCGCTTCCCATGATGGGGATCGCTTTGTGTTGCGTTTGGGCTGCGTACACCACCACTGAACTGCCTGAGGTAGCGACGTCCACTGTAATGTCTCCAGAGGTGGCGGCTGATGCTGCAGAACCTCTTGGGGTAGTGACACTCGCTGCTGTGCTCTCCGAAGCAATGGCATTCGCTGCGGCTTCTTCAGAGGTGATGGCACATGCTGCAGAATCTCCTGAAGCGGCGGTGCTCGTTTCAGCTCCTGGTACGGTGGTGGGGCCCAGTAATGTACTCTCAGCCGGTCATGTTGAGGTCAAAGAGACCGTTACTGAACTCTACCCGTCTTCTGAGGATACCACTGTAGAACCTCCAGAGGTGTCAGTGGTACCCTCCTATGAATCCTTGTCCTGCCCTGTCACGACTAAGGAGGCCGTCTGTGAGCTCTCGCCCTGTCCTGTCACGGCTAAGGAGGCCGTCTGTGAACTTTCGCCCTGTCCTGTCATGGCTAGGAAGGCCGTCTGTGAACTCTCGCCCTGTCCTGTCACGGCTAAGGAGGCCGTCTGCGAATCCCTGTTCTGCCCTGTCATGGCTATGGAGGCCGTCTGCAAACCCCTGTCCTGCCCAGTCACAGCTATGGAGGCCGCCTGTGATTCCCTGTCCTGCCCTGTCACGGTTATGAAGGCCGTCTGAATCCTCATCCTGCCCAGTCACGGCTATGGAGGCCATCTGTGATTCCCCGTCCTGCCCTCTCACGGCTAGGGAGACTGCCTGTGATTCCCAGACCTGCCCTGCCACGGCCCCTGAGACCATGAAGGCTCTCCCTGTGTTGTCTGTCTCTGCTCTCTCTGTGTTGTCTGTCTCTGTTCCCCCCAGATCTCAGATTCTGCCATGGTTTCCTGCCCGGTCTGCTTTCCTGCGGTGGTCTTCTGCTTCAGTCCAGTGGTCTACTACTCCGCCCTGGGGGGCTCCTGTCACGCCCGCTCCGCCCTGGGGGGCTCCTGTCACGCCTGCTCCGCCCTGGGGGGCTCCTGTCACGCCCGCTCCGCCCTGGGGGGCTCCAGGTCCGTCCGCTCCGCCCTGGTGGGCTCCAGGTCCGTCCGCTCCACCCTGGATTATTTGGGAGCGTCTGGAAGCCGCTCCTTGGGGGGGGGGGGGGGGCTGGCTATGTCACAAATCCTGGCCATGAACTTCTGTTCATTCACCACAAGAGGTCACTCACCCATCACATTGACTTTCACACTACACAGACAGTTACAGATCACTCGGAGACTGCATTTCCCATCATCCACTGCACCAACACAGCTGTTCGCACTGATCACGCACACTCCTGAGAACAATCTCACAGCACCCTGATTGCACCACTGATCATACAATCACACTATATAGCCTGGGACTTCCTCTTGCTCTCTGCCGAGTATTGTTTTGCCTAGCTATTCTACAAAGCTTTCCCTGTTTTCTGAGTTAGATTTCCTGTGTTAGATTCTGCCCGTGTTTCTGGATTTTCCCTTAGCCTAGCCCTTTGGACTCTGTTTGTCTCTCGCTTGGATTATTGCTCGTTTACCTGGATTATCTCTCTGCCTAGCCCTCGTTGGATACTGTTTGCTGATCGTCGACCCACGCTTGCTTTAGGAATACTCTTGTGTCTTGCCCGTGCCATACCTGTCTGCTGTCTACCGACCTTGCCTGTATTTGACCATGTCTTTTAATAAAGCTTTGCAAATGGATCCACTTGCCTCACGTCTCGTCAACCCCGTAACAATAGTAGATTTCTTTTTTTTTTTCATGTTGTACCGAAATCATATCGAACCGAGGTACGTACCGAGCCGTGACATCTGTGTACCGTGCCACCCCGAATATATACACAGGGCCGTTTCTAGCCAATTTGATGCCCTAGGCGAAATCCATATTGGCGCCCCCCCCAAAAAAAATTATATATATTCTTTTCAGACACCAGCTTCTTGTCACATTCAAATTGGTTGTCATAGTAACGACACTAATTTGTGGAGATTGAGTTCCACAAATCTGAATGCATTATTTATAAATTAACAATTTATTATCTGTAATATCATTGTGTTGCCACTAGATGCCTGTATAGCCCTATGTAACAATCCCTAGTAGCTAAGACATTGCACATAAATCACACATAAATACTATCAATGGCTACTTTTTGTCTTTATCTGTTTTTTGTTCAATTGTTTTGTTGTTGTTGTTGCTTGAAACATTGATTTTAAAGTGTCAGTTATTGCATTATTATTTCAGTCAAACCTATAAAACACTTTGTTACCCCAAACTACATATAAAAGCCTGATCAGTGGCATAAAAGTAATCGATGCAGCTACTTAATCCTTTGCTACTCATTAACGCGTGAACTTCCCCTTTAACTAACGTGACGCTCTGCCCTCTATATGTATGAGCTTCTCCCATTAAGTGCTGTGTTAGAAGTGAATGAATTGATTCAGCATTTCGACACCTCCATAAGGATGTATTAAACTCGACAAAGCATTTTAATAAAGGATGTATTGATCTCGTGAATTAGCGAATTTTACTATACCAATATTTTTTAATTGGCTGTTAAAGTTTATATGGGAATATTACATGACATGCTGATCCTTTAACAATGCATTTGCGCAAAAACGCACACCTTTTGGGCATATCTCGCAACACGATTTATCAACTGCCACAAATACTGCCTAAACAAAACACTGATTTTGTGCACTTTATTTACTGTACCAATATTTTAAAATGGCCTTTGAACTTAGCTTTATTGCATGGCAAGAAAAAAGGCAGCGGCTATTTGCACTGTGCAAATAGCATATTTTTTTAGCGATGGATGCTACACTAAGTGCAAATAGCAATGGATTCTATTTACACCAAGTGAAAATAGCAGTATTTTTTAATATGCTATTTACACTAAGTGCAAATAGCCATAGATTCTATTTACACTGTCAAAATAGCAAGATTTTCTGCTATTTATACTACTTATTACAAATAAATAGCAATTATCTGCACCTCAGTATTGTAGTACATTATAAAACAATACGCAATAATAACGTATCGAGTGTAAATTATAGTTTTAATTCAAATTATTAAATGGATGCCACCTTATTGGGACAATAAAGCCCTCCCTACACATACCCTAACCCTACCCGATACTTTATTTTCAACTTTTTTATTATTTCCTTAATTTTTATTGAAAATAAATGCCTTTCTGATGCGATATGAGATTGAAAAGGGAGAAAAAAAGTTTGGTAAAAGGCGGGCTCGAACTCGGGTCGACCGCGTCAAAATGCATGCGCCTTACCATCTACACCACTGAAACTAATGTTAAACTGTTGTCTTTTTTTAGTGTTGACTAACTCAATCACACGTTAGTGGGCGGAGTTAGTGTAAATAGCCTTTGTCAACAAGATGGGCTATTTGCACTTAGTGAAAATAGACACTCCGAAAAAAAAGCGTTACCTTGCCAAAGCACTGACAGAGCCCATTGATCTAATGGCGTTGATGAGCGCTCCAAATGCAAGCATGCAACAATCAGGCAGCAATTGACAGCGCTCTGATCCAATGGCATACAGGCATCGTCAGATTGACAGTACTCTAGCCCAATGATGTTGGGGATCCAGTGGGGGCGGCAGTCATATTTCAGGATGACCGTGCCACTCTTTATCACAACCCTGCTAAAATGTAGTGCCAGTACGTGCGCTCATTAAATTGGCTCCCCTTCAGCTGGTGGCGCCCTAGGCGACCGCCTAGCTCGCCTATGCCTAGAAACGGTACTGTATATACGTATATATACACAAGTCTTACCTTTAGCCTATAATTACTATTACCCGCCTCCAGTTCTTCTTCTTCTTCTTCTTCTTCTTCTTTCAACTTATTGGCGGGTGGCAAACTAACTTATATTGCATTTCCGCCACCTACTGAGATGGAGTGTGGAGCAACAATGAGGAGTATAGTAACATATAAATTTTTTTTTTTTTAAATAATAATAAAATAAAAATGTAATATTTTAATTAAATTTGTGACCTTTACAAATTCTAATAATATCTTGAAAACTTGTGAAGAGTTTCTTAATAAATTAAATTTTTTTTTTTTTAAATAATAATAAAATAAAAATGTAATATTTTAATTAAATTTGTGACTGAATTGACAAACCACTTAAACCTATAGGCTTAATTTGATTTTCTAGTTTTATCCTTTCATTTCTATATCTGGTGCATTCTAACAGAACGTGCTCTACTGTCTCTGGTTTTTTACAGTTATTACATAAAACTGACTCATGTTTCCCAATAACATTTAAAGAATGATTAAGAGCTATATGACCTATACAGAGACGAGAAATAACCACATCTTCCCTCCTATTTCCACAAACCACTCTTATGACCTACTTCTCTTTGAATTCTGTACAAGTGTCTTCCCTTTCCCTCCTTATCCCACCTCTCTTGCCAGTAGCCTTTTAATTGCTCTTTTTATTATTCCTTTAACCTCAAATTTGCTTAAAGGAATACTAAGTCCTATTTCTGTATTTTTTAATGTCTTTGATTTTGTGATCTATTTAATAAGTGAAGGATTTCTATTAGTATATCTTCTCTTGAAGTTGATTTGCCATACATTATACTTGTTAACACTGAATATGAATCTGAACATATTACCACATTTTTATGATTCAAGTTCTCCACCCACTGAACTTTTACATATTGTATAATTTAACTCTGGAATAACAACAGCTGAAGCTATTCGATTCGACATCTTTTGATCCATCTGTATATATTTTAAACAATGATTGTGTCAGGGTTCTGTTGTGTGTGTCATGTGTTCCCGCCTCATGTGTCCATATTTGGTTTGTTTCCTGTCCTTGTTTCATGTCATTATGAGTTAAGTATGTTCCAGCTGTGCTTGTCTCATTATGTGTTAATTATCCCTTGTATATTAGTCCTGTCTTTTGAGTTTGATTTTGTCTGGTCTACTCGTTACTCCCCGGTGTTTCTGTCTTGCCCTGCCTTGTTTGTCAAGATTAAAGACTATTATTTGAGTTTAAGTCCTCGTCTGCCTGTTCCTGTTCCTCCCTCGTGTGTGCACCGTGACAGAAGACCAGACCTAACCGTAAGCGGCGCCCATTCACCTCGTTTTGTTTTCGTTTTTGAAAGTTTTGTTTTGTTCCAGTCTGTTTGTTTGTGTCTGTCCCGCGGCAAGGAAGTCGCCGCTCGTAATCCCGCCATAGCCCACTGCAAAACGGCGTGGGAGTTCGGGGGGATCGCCGCGAGTGCTGCGAGTCCGCTGGCCGCGAGCCCCTCATGCCCGCCGATCGCGGGAGATATCCGCCGGTGGCGGTGGCTCTCCCAAGCTCGCTGACTCAATGCCCGCCGGATCGCCGCTGACTCATGCCCGCCGGATCGCCGCTGACTCATGCCCGCCGGATCGCCGCTGACTCATGCCCGCCGGATCGCCGCTGACTCATGCCCGCCAGATTGCCGCTGACTCAAGCCCACCGGATCGGCGCTGACTCATGCCCGGTGGCCGCCGCTAACCCTAGCCCCGTGGATCGAGTCCACATGTCACGGCCAGGAGTGCCGTGTGTTTGTTTTGTTGTGCCCACAGGAACATTTTAAACTTACCTAGTCTAGTCCATGGAGACTCGTCTGGGGCAGGCGGCTCCTCTTGTTGTGGCCATGGAGGCCATTCTAGCTACATGCCCCCTTGTCGCGGATATGGAGGCGGTCGCTGAGGGACCCTGTGTGGGCCTCTGACTCCTGGTCATGCCCAGATGAAGCCTCAGCCTCCAAGCCAACCCAGGAGTGCTTCTGGTTCCTGTGGGCTGTCCTGTCTGTCTGGCCCTGGAGGGCGTTCCTGTTTTGTACTGTCCTGTCTGTCTGGCCCTGGAGGGCTTCCCTGTCCTGTTTGTCCTGTCTGTTTAGCCCCAGAGGGCTCCTGATACCCCCTCACGTCCCCAGAGAATTTTTTTGGGGGGGCAAAAGGGTTCCGGCTGTAGGGGCCGGACCGAGGCCACGGCCACAATGACCACCTGCCATGGCCTCCTGAGCCCCTAGCTACGCCATGGCCTCCTGAGCTCCCTGCTCCGCCATGGCCTCCTTTGTCTGTCTGTTCCGCTCTGGAGGTCCCCGTCCTGTGTTCCTGTCCGTGTTTGTCCTTAGGGGCCTCCAGAGCGCCCACCCCCCCCTCCCCGGTGGAACTGTTACGGCTTGGGACACGCCTTCCGGGAGGGGGGGGTTATGTCAGGGTTCTGTTGTGTGCGTCATGTGTTCCCACCTCATGTGTCCATATTTGGTTTGTTTCCTGTCCTTGTTTCATGTCATTATGAGTTAAGTATGTTCCAGCTGTGTTTGTCTCATTATGTGTTAATTATCCCTTGTATATTAGTCCTGTCTTTTGAGTTTGATTTTGTCTGGTCTACTCGTTACTCCCCGGTGTTTCTGCCCATGTCAGCCTTGCCTTGTCTTGCCCTGCCTTGTTTGTCAAGATTAAAGACTATTATTTGAGTTTAAGTCCTCATCTGCGTGTTCCTGTATCCTCCCTCATGTGTGCACCGTGACAGATTGTTTACTCCATGTCCATATATTGTCTCACTGCCAACTTCTTTGACATATATTTTTGTTTTTCCAAAATTATGTTTTTCAACTGAAGGTCAACTACTGGTGCCATATATAACCATGTAGGGACAGTAGGTAATACTACCGTTGGACTTACATCAATTTCATTTATTCCCATTCTCTGTGCCTCTTTATCTGCAATCCAGCCATAGCTTTCCACCTTTGAATATTCATACTCCCAGCATTTTTCCATGACTTTTTTTAACTGGATGCTTTTCGCCATGACCATTAATTGAAATCCAATACACCATTCTTAATTGCATTCCTCTAAATTCTAATGGCATTTCCCCTATTTCTACTTGTAAAGATGCCACTGGGGATGTCCTGAATCCACCACAAATTCTTAATGCCTGAGATTGAATAATATCTATTTTTTTCCTCAAATACATTGATGCTGAGCAATATACAAAACTACCATAATCTATTGTTGATCTTATCAAAGCACAGTATAATCTTCAAAGAGATAGTCGACTAGCTCCCCATTCTGTTCCAGCCAGACATCTTAATATATTAATGCCCTTCTTGCAATTGTCAATTATTTTTTGAATATGAATTCAAAATGTCAATTTAGAGTCCATCCATAGCCCCAAATATCGAACCACAGTAACCTGCTCTAATTTCTGATTTTCTATTTCTAAATATTTCTATTTTCAGGTTGTATTTTATCAAACACATCACTCATCATTATATTAAAAAGTATTGGGCTAGATACACTTCCGTGTGGGGTTCCATTTTCTGTTGAATACTTTTTTGAATAGGATTTTCCCACCCTAACTTGTATAGTCCTATCCATTAAAAAACTCATAATCCAGTTATATAATCTACCATTTATTCCGAATTTATCCAATTTAATTAGTAAACCTTCCCTCCACATCATATCTTATGCCTTCTCAACATCAAAACATACCCCAACTACCACTTCTTTATTTACTAACGCTTTTCTAATATCATTTTCAAGACATATCAATGAATCTATAGTACTTCGACCTTTCCTAAAACCACTTTGATAACTATTTAGCAATCCTTAACTTTCCAGCACATATGTCAATCGATTCATTACCATCCTTTCCATTAACTTACATAAGTTTGAAGTTAGGTCAAACTTAGGTTACATAGGTCTATAATTCAAAGGATTTGATTGATCCTTTCCAGGTTTTGCTATCGGAATGATAATTGCATGTTTTCATACAGTTGGTAACTTTCCTTCTTTCCATATCTTGTTAAATAGGCTTAATATAATATTTAAAGAAGTATCTGAGAGATGTTTAATAATTTCATAACAAATTTCATCCTTCCCAGCTGATGTGTGTATTACACTCATTAATGCTTGTTTAAGTTCCTTTATTGAAAATTGTATATTAATTGTACCTTCAACATTATCCTTCCTATCTAACAATTTTGGATATTTCCTCAAATTCTGCTCTCTGCAATTCTTCATTTCATTAGAAATATTTCCATTACTATGCACCTTCACAAATGATTTTGCTAAGACTTCTGCTTTTTCACCATCAGCAACATATAATTTCCCTTCGCCAACTAATCCTGGAATATTATTACACCTCTGGATCCCACCCATCTTCCTAATCATTCCCCATACTTCTGATATTTCAATTTTCCCTCCAATTTTGTCACAAAATTCTCTCCAATGTTTCCTTTTTGCTGTTCTAACCACTTTCCGCACATTAGCCTGAGCTCTTTTGTATGAAATATAATCATCAAACGAAAAAGTCTTCTTTACTTTCCATAATAATCTGTTTCTTATTCTAATCGCCATACTACATTCTTCTGACCACCACGGTACCGCTTTCTTTTTCTTATTTCCTTTACTTTTTCCTTAAGTGTTGAGGACACTTAATTTCTAGCGATTATCGTCAATTTGATTTCACAGATACTATTTAAACTAAACTGAGCTAGACAATGACATCTCCGAATTCAATAATGAAATGCCCTTAACTGAGTTAAGGGCATTGAGTGTTTGATCTTAATTGAGTGTTTAATCTTATTATTATACTGACACACTATCCTCCAATTTGATACTGTTAAGTGCTTTGACACAATCTGTATTGTTAAAAGCGCTATATAAAAAAAGGTGACTTGACTTGACTATTACTTCTTCTGCAGTTTTACAAAAAATGTCACTAATTTTACCATTTAACTCATCCACATGCACTATTGACCCCACTAATACCTTAAATCTATCCTCACAAATATCTTTAAATTTGTCCCAATCTGCTGATTTGAATTTCCATCTTGAAATTGTCAATATTAACTGATGTTACCTCTACTCCTATTTTACTCAAAATAGGAAAATTATCACTACCCATAGATGTTTGATCCAAACCTTTCCATACACTATCCTTAACCAAATTAGCCAATGTAGCAGGTAATCCGGGCATTCCATGCATACAGAAAATGCACATACTATTCACAGTATACACACAGCATACTGCAATATAGTAGGAGTTGTGTGGTAGTATGCCATTCCGACCACAGCTTCTGTACTGATTTCAGTGTACTTGAGTTATATTTAGCAGATTCTGGCAAATATAGTAGGTCATCCGGGTATTCCATGCATACAGAAAATTTGCATGGTATGCACAGCATACATACTGGATATACTGCAGAAATAGTAAGAGTAGTATGATAGTATGGCATTTTGAACACAAACACACGGGCTGCTTCTCAAACGAAAGGCTGCATCCTACGAAGGCTGCATATCTCGGCTGCCACGTCATCAAATGTCGCTGAAGGCCACCTCAATCGGAAGGAGCCTTGGAAGACAGCCTTCGTTTCGCGTCCTTCATTCAGCTGAATTTGAAGGATGCATGGGATGTATCCTTTGCGACCTTCAATCACCCACAATCCTTTGTCCCCATTCCATTTCATGAAAATAAACTGATGAAAAACTAGTCATTATGAGCTTGTCTGAATTTATTATGAAATTTTAGACAAAGATAATGTTTTCGGACATGAAAGCATAGATGTTATTTTTTGTTTTGGTGTAAATTACTCAATAAACGCTAAACTGCCAATAACTTAAGCCACGGGAGACTGTAGACAGCTGTGATTCATTGTATTGCATTAATAGAAAGCCAAATAATATAAAGGTTTGTAATACAAAGTATTTTTCCAAAACTAAGTTTTATTAGTATTTTCTATGACTGTGAGGGCGGGAACATATGTGACGTAGCCACGCGCACTTACTAGACCGTCTTATTCTAGCATTTATATGCTGATGAGGACTCTAACCTACAAGACTCTGAAGGACTGAACTAGGAAGGACGCAGCCTCGGTAGGATGCAACCTTCCGTTTGAGAAGCACCCATAGGCTGTTTCTCAATATGCGTTCTTCAGCGATCTTGCGTCCCTGTGTTCTCGTTCTACGTCATCATCAACTGTCGAAGTTCAGTTCCAATTCTTAAGAACGCAAGTACAGAGGACGCATGAAAGTTCCTGGATGTGTTCTTGATATCGAGGATGTATCGAGTGCAGACTTAAGAGAATCGAGCCGTTAGAAATCCCAGAAGACGCTGCGGGTGGCCGGTGTACGGAAGCCTGTAAGCTGTAACTCGCTCTCGTTTGCTTTAAACCTGCTTGCTTTGACTTCATATCTATATTTATTTATAACTCGACGGCTCTTGAAGTTGAAAATAAACATTTATCGTTTTGTTTTGCTTAATTTTAATAAAGTTATGAGACCCGGAGAAAGTCTGCATTTTTATTGGCATATTAAAATTAATCTTTACATAGTCATAGTTAAACATATAACGCTGTAAAATAAAACGATATACAATTATATGAAAATAATATCTATAATAGTATGAAATGTTTTAATAAGTTATGACATTTGTTTGTAATGTTATGTTATATTTATTGTTCATTGGCCGCTGCTTATGCTGAGACTATGCGGTACATCTCAATTCTCACAAGGATGCTGTTCTGTGTTCTCGCGTCCTTCCAAGTTCGCTCTTCCAAGGATGCCTTGCTAGACTGGTCTCCACGAGAACACAAGTCCGTTCTCAGCGTTCTTGAAATTGAGAAACAGCCATAAGGCCAGAGCCGTAGCAAACATTGGCTGTTTCTCAATTCTAAGAACGCAGAGAACAGACTTGTGTTCTCGTGGAGACCAGTCTTGCAAGGCTTCCTTGGAAGAGCGAACTCGGAAGGACGGGAGAACACAGAACACATCCTTGTGAGAATTGAGATATACTGCGTTAGGCCTATATGTTTAACTATGACTATGTTAAGATTCATATTAATATGCCAATAAAAATACTGCAGACTTTCTCCGGGTCTTACCACTTTATTAAAATTAGGCAAAACAAAACGATAAATGTTTAAGAGCCATCAAGTATTTGCGAGAGCGAGTTTAAAGCTTACAGGCTTCCGTACACCAGCCGCCCGCAGCATCTTCTGGGATTTCTAACGGCTCGATTCTCTCAAGTCTGCACTCTTTTTTTATTTTTTATTGTATATATTGAACAATTAACTTTCAAAAGTATAAAAAAATGTTACAAACATGGTGTTCACATTTCCTGGAAGAAAAAAAAAACTAAAGAAAAAAATGAAAATAATATATATATATACGTATATAAAAAAAAAAACAATGAGGGTATACATCAATAATCACAATAGAAAAGAGGAGTTTAGTTCTCTGAGCGTGTTCATAGTTCCTGCTGTAAAAAACAGCTAACACCAGCCTAAGCAGGTCAGGCTGGTTTTAGCTGGTCTCCCAGCCTGGTCATAGCTGGTTTATCAGGCTGGTTTTAGAGGGGTTTTGACCACATTTTTAGCTGGTCAGGCTGGTTTTAGCTGGTCAGGCTGGCTGGTCTTAGATGGTCAGGCTGGTCTTGGCTGGTTTTAGCTGGTCAGGCTGGTTTTAGCTGGTTTAAGCTGGTCAGGCTGGGAGACCACCCAAACTGATAGCAAACTGACATAAGGGCTTTTCACACTTGAAATTGTTAACCCTGGCTCATCCTAAACCCCGGATAAGCGGAATCCTGGGTTATCTGTAATCACGTTTCACACTGCTCATACTATACCTGGGGTTAACTGTTAATCCTGGGTATTCATTAACAGAGGTTTCACACTGTACATTCCTAAACCCCGGGTTAACGTTCTTATTTGCATCAAATCAAATCACTTTTATTGTCACATCACCACAGCACAAGTGCCTTGGTGAGTGAAATTCTTGAGAGCATAAAGTTGGAGATGGGGCGAAACCGACAGGTTAAGTAACCTGTCGGTTTCGCCCCATCTCCAATTTTCCCATGCGATGTACCGAATCCACCATACTTTCCAATTTTGTGGATCACTGTGGATTGATCTTCGCCATGATCCCAAGTACCTCGTCCCGTGTTCTTTCTTCTGTTTTCTCTTTTAAACCACAAATCTTGAGATTCCAGCGTCATTTATAACGCTCCAGCTCCTGAACCCGCTCGTTCAACTCCACATTTTCCTTCGCCATCTTAGCCACTTCTTTCCCAAGGTTACTGGATGCAGATTTACAGGCCTTGATCTCCTTTGCGTTAAATTCAACACCTTTTGAAAGTTCGGCAATCATTACCGTATTCTGCCTCAGTTGCGTCCCGAAAGACTCCATCATGGCTGTCAGATTATTTATCGCGTCGAGAATGGCGGCGTTGGAAACCTCAGGCTGACCATCACCTTTAACTTTTTTTTGAGGTACAGGAATTTTAGTAGGTGTAGATTCCAGCGGTCTCCTTACACTCACTGATTGAGTTGCCATCATCTCTTCTCTAGCAGGGGCAGCGTAGTCGTGAGACATTGCATGTGCACCCAAAGAAGCATCACCTGCTGCATCTGTCTTTGGTTTCGGCATGTTTTTTTTTTTTTTTTTTAATGTCACAAAGAAATGCAGTTATGCACCTTAATTACAGCTTCACGCTGTCGATTCAACTAATTAAACTAACCAAAAAGGGCAAGCAACACAAAGATTTGGGACTTAATCAGGGTCACACCGAAGTACGTGTGCTCAGTTCGCCATCTTGCCGGAAAAAAACCCTGTGTTGATTTCAAGTAGTGATGTGTTGGTTTCAATGCTGTCACGTCACATGACAAAAGAACGAACGACTCAAACCCGAAGACTCGAGAGAAGAACTAATCAATTCTCTTTCTGGCTCATACTGCATATGTTTAGCGTATGAGGCTGTCACTGTCACAGAATGGCCCCGTATCCTCCGTCACTGATCACTTTCACCTGCACCTGATTTACTCATCATGCACACCTGCTCCTCATCACAGCTCATCACCCCTGCTCTACTTAAGCACACTCCTCACTCCAGTCATGGTCTGATCTTAAAGTCACAAAGCTGCCAAGACATGGAGATTTGTGGAAGCTACAAGGACTACTACGCTACTGAATCATCTGCCTGAGTATACTTACCTGAATACCTTACCTGCTATTACTTACCTCCTGTTTGCCTCTCACTTCCAGTTACCTGGGAAGCTGTGGACACTAGAGACCTTCGGGCCCTTCGGGATCTCTGTCTGCAGCGCACCTGCCAAAGACACAGAAGCCCAGTCAGAATCCCAGCACACTCTCCACTAGACGTTCAAGAAAGACCACTCACCGCACTTGAAGAAGTTCACCACTGTTGTTAACTGAGTTTGCTTTTAATAAACACTTACTCTTCAAACACCATCTCTGTGTCAGGCAGTTTCCGTAACAGAAGATCAGACCCATACCGAAGACGTAAGCGGACCACACTGATATGGAGGAGGCGGCTTCATTTATTAATAGGGCTTACGCAATCCACGACCCGCTGGACTTTGTGCAAGAGTTCGTGCCATTCGCCCTCTCCAGCTCGCTAGAGGATCGAGCCCTCAAGATCTTGTTCCGGCTCGGGATCACAGCCCATCACCCCTTGAAGCTCCCAGACACTTCCAGCCTCACCTGGCAGGAGACTGTCTTCAAGTTTCTGGACAGTCTCCGATCCCGAGTCGGAGTTCCGCCCGAAGCGACGATGATGGTTCCGCCGCCCGAAGCGGCGATGATGGTTCCGCCGCCTGAGATGGCGAAGTCGGTGTACCCTCGAGCCCGGAAATGGGCCTCCAATAGCGCTGGCCTGAGGGCTAAGGTACTGGACCCATCATTTACATCTGTCAGGTCAGCACTGAAAGCATTCCCCCGTCTTCCAAGCCAGCCGCCACTCGCGGCGACGATGATGCCGCCGGCCACGGCGAAGAGCTCTCCTGAGCCCCTGCTGGTTCCGTCCAGCTCTCCTGAGCCCCTGCTGGTTCCGTCCAGCTCTCCTGAGCCCCTGCTGGTTCCGTCCAGCTCTCCTGAGCCCCTGCTGGTTCCGTCCAGCTCTCCTGAGCCCCTGCTGGTTCCGTCCAGCTCTCCCGAGCTCTCCCAAGTGGCTGCTCCACGCCAGAGCCCTCCGGTGGCTGCTCCACGCCAGAGCCCTCCGGTGGCAGCTCCACGCCGGTGCCCTCCGGTGGCAGCTCCACGCCAGTGCCCTCCGGTGGCAGCTCCACGCCAGTGCCCTCCAGTGGCAGCTCCACGCCAGTGCCCTCCAGTGGCAGCTCCACGCCAGTGCCCTCCAGAGGCTGTTCCTCGCATGTGCCCTCCAGTGGCTGCTCCACGCAAGAGCCGTCCTGAAGTCCCGCTGGTTCCGCCCAGCCGTCCTGAAGTCCCGCTGGTTCCGCCCAGCCGTCCTGAAGTCCCGCTGGTTCCGCCCAGCCGTCCTGAAGTCCCGCTGGTTCCGCCCAGCCGTCCTGAATTCCCGCTGGTTCCGTCCAGCCGTCCTGAATCCGCGCTGCAAGAGCGCCCCCTAGTGCCTGCGCCTCCAGAGCGCCCCCTAGTGCCTGCGCCTCCAGAGCGCCCCCTAGTGCCTGCGCCTCCAGAGCGCCCCCTAGGGCCTGCGCCTCCAGAGCGCCCCCTAGTGCCTGCGCCTCCAGAGCACCTCCAAGAACTCGCTCCTCCAGAGCCTCCTCAAGAGCCCGCTCCTCCAGAATGCCCACCAGAGAGCTTCCCCAAGAAAATTTTTTGGGGGGGCTATATATCCTCAGCCTGGGTGGCCGGGCCCAGAGCCAAGGCCACGGAGATCCCTGACCCACCATGGCCGCCCAAAAGAAATAGGCCATGGTCTCCCGAGCCTCCAGATCCGCCATGGCCTCCCGAAGCCCCGGATCCGCCATGGCCTCCCGAAGCCCCGGATCCGCCATGGCCTCCCGATTCTCCTGCTCCGCCATGGCCTCCCGAGTCCCCGGATCCGCCAGGGCTTCCTGAATCTCCGGTTCCACCCTGGATGCCTTCCCTGTATCCATGTCCTCCACCGACATCCAGGGCGCCCACCCCCCCTCCCAGGTTTTGTTATTACGTCGCGGGACGCGCCGTCCGGGAGGGGGAGGTACTGTCACAGAATGGCCCTTATCCTCCGTCACTGATCACTTTCACCTGCACCTGATTTACTCATCATGCACACCTGCTCCTCATCACAGCTCATCACCCCTGCTCTACTTAAGCACACTCCTCACTCCAGTCATGGTCTGATCTTAAAGTCACAAAGCTGCCAAGACATGGAGATTTGTGGAAGCTACAAGGACTACTACGCTACTGAATCATCTGCCTGAGTATACTTACCTGAATACCTTACCTGCTATTACTTACCTCCTGTTTGCCTCTCACTTCCAGTTACCTGGGAAGCTGTGGACACTAGAGACCTTCGGGCCCTTCGGGATCTCTGTCTGCAGTGCACCTGCCAAAGACACAGAAGCCCAGTCAGAATCCCAGCACACTCTCCACTAGACGTTCAAGAAAGACCACTCACCGCACTTGAAGAAGTTCACCACTGTTGTTAACTGAGTTTGCTTTTAATAAACACTTACTCTTCAAACACCATCTCTGTGTCAGGCAGTTTCCGTAACAGTCACGTGATGAACGAACGACTCAAACCCGAAGACTTGATAGATGAACTAATCAATTCTCTTTCCAGCTCTGACTGCATATGTTTAGCGTATGAGGCTGTCATGTGATGAACGAACGACTCAAACCCGAAGACTCGATAGATGAACTAATCAATTCTCTTTCCGGCTCTGACTGCATATGTTTAGCGTATGAGGCTGTCACGTGATGAACGAACGACTCAAACCCGAAGACTCGATAGATGAACTAATCAATTCTCTTTCCGGCTCTGACTGCATATGTTTAGCGTATGAGGCTGTCACGTGATGAACGAATGACTCAAACCCGAAGACTCGAGAGAAGAACTAATCAATTCTCTTTCCGGCTCATACTGCATATGTTTAGCGTATGAATATTTTTTTTTTCTGTTTCTTATAGCATTATAGTTTTGTATTGTTTGTAGTGTGATCAACGTTTGCATAAGTAGTAGATGTGTTAGGGAAGTAGCATGTAACATTTTAATTATATTTAGCTAAAATGAACGAAATGACTCGAAAAAAGATTCGTTCATTTTGCTGAACGAGACTCAAAGGTCCGAGTCAGTAAAATGATCCGAACTTCCCATCACTAGTTTCAAGAGAGGGAGCGGGAGGTTGCCGCTTGGATGACTCAAAAGATGCGAGATGGGTCTGGCTGCAGACCGTGGGCGAGTGGAGCTCTACTCTCGAACAGGAAGTACGTCACCTCCACTCAGTGTTGCCAAGTCCGCGGTTTTCCCTCGGAATTGGGCTACTTTAAAATCAGTTGGCGCAGGTTGTTTTTCGTGTCCATGGGTTGGAAAACTTTTAGTAAAAAATGGCTTTATAAAGGTAAAATTGCCCATAAAAGGTAAATCAATTTAGACTTATATGAAAAGATAAATTTTTATCACTGATGTGATGTGAACTGACCACACAGAATATGAAGAATATCAAAAACACAGCCCGTTGCTGCGTCCCAATTCGCATACTATCCGTCCTAAATAGTATTCGAAAATAGAATTAGTATGTCCCAAATCATAGTATGTTTAAAAAAGTATGCCAAAGATTCCCGGATGGTCTACTTCTTCCGGTTAGAATTCGAAGTGCAGATCGATGCACACTCCAACGGCTAATATTGCCCACAACACATTGCGCGGTGGACGGGGATTCGATTAGAACTACAAACACACATAAAAAGTGTTAAAAAACTACTAACATGGAGGATATGCGCGACCGATGGACAGACAGAGAAAGGGATTTGAGTGATAAATAATCAGTGTTGGGCACGTTACTTTAAAAAAGTAATTAGTTATAGTTACTAGTTACTTCTCACAAATAGTAACTG
>CM049842.1:30806991-30929644 GCA_027422415.1 Schizothorax lantsangensis | reverse complement strand
ACAGCATGCTAGTATATGCTAATCATGTAGCGACATGCTAATCATGCTTAAAAACATGCTAGCGACATGCTAGTAACATGCTAATCATGCTAGAGAAACATACTATGTGACATGCTAGTAACATGCTAATCATGCTAGAATTATGCTAGCGACATGCTAGTTACTTTGCTAATCATGCTAATGACATGCTAATCATGCTAGGTACCTTGCAACTGCATATCAAGACCCTAGCAACGACCTGGGTACCTTAGCAACCACTTAGGAACACCCTAGCAACCACCCGGGTTACCTAGCAACCGCATAGAAACATCTTAGCAACCACTAGAATACCCTAACAACCACTCTGAGGTCCGTAGCATCTATCTATTCTATCTATAATCTGACCTTATCTATCTATCTATCTATCTATAATCTGACCCTATCTATCTATCTATCTATCTACCTATCCATCTATATCTGACCCTATCTATCTATCTATCTATCTATCTACCTATCTATCCATCTATAATCTGACCCTATCTATCTATCTATCTATCTACCTATCTATCCATCTATAAATCTGACCCTATCTATCTATCTATCTATCGATCTATCTATCTATCTATCTATCTATCTATCTATCTATCTATCTACCTATCTATCCATCTATAATCTTGACCCCTATCTATCTATCTATCTATCTATCTATCTATCTATCTATCTACCTATCTATCCATCTATAATCTGACCCTATCTATCTATCTATCTATCTATCTATCTATCTATCTATCTATTATCTATCTATCTACCTATCTATCCATCTATAATCTGACCCTATCTATCTATCTATCTACTATCTATCCATCTATAATCTGACCCTATCTATCTATCTATCTATCTATCTATCTATCTATCTATCTATCTATCTATCTACCTATCTATCCATCTATAATCTGACCCTATCTATCTATCTATCTATCTATCTATCTATCTATCTATCTATCTATCTATCTATCTATCTATCTATCTATCCATCTATAATCTGACCCTTATCTATCTATCTATCTATCTATCTATCTATCTATCTATCTATCTATCTATCTATCTACCTATCTATTTATCTATAATCTGACCCTATCTATCTATCTATCTATCTATCTATCTATCTATCTATATATCTATCTATCTTCTATCTATCTATCTATCTATATCTGACCTATCTATCTATTATCTATCTATCTATCTATCTATCTATCTATCTATCTATCTATCTATCTATCTATCTATCTACCTATCTATCCATCTATAACCTGACCCTATCTATCTATCTATCTATCTATCTATCCATCTATAATCTATCTATCTATCTATCTATCTATCTATCTATCTATCTATCTATCTACTATCTATCCATCTATAATCTGACCCTATCTATCTATCTATCTATCTATCTATCTATCTATCTATCTATCTATCTATCTATCTATCTATCTACCTATCTATCCATCTATAATCTGACCCTATCTATCTATCTATCTATCTATCTATCTATCTATCTATCTATCTATCTATCTATCTATCTTATCTACCTATCTATCCATCTATAATCTGACCCTATCTATCTATCTATCTATCTATCTATCTATTACTATCTATCTATCTATTATCTATCTATCTATCTATCTATCTATCTATCTATCTATCTATCTACCTATTTCCATCTTTAATCTGACCCT
This sequence comes from Schizothorax lantsangensis, assembly GCA_027422415.1. Classification (NCBI taxonomy): domain Eukaryota; kingdom Metazoa; phylum Chordata; class Actinopteri; order Cypriniformes; family Cyprinidae; genus Schizothorax; species Schizothorax lantsangensis. The sequence continues at coordinate 30,927,929 of CM049842.1, read as the reverse complement.
ATTATTATCATCTATCAATCAAACTTTAGCTTTTAAACTGTTAAATTTCAAACTTTTCAGACTGAAAATCTTCAAAACTTCAAACTTTTAAAACTTATAAAACTTATAAAACTTAAACTTTTTAAAACTTATAAAACTTATAAAACTTAAACTTTTAAAACTTATTAAACTTATTAAACTGAAACTTTTAAAACTTATAAAACTTAAACTTTTAAAACTTATAAAACTTATAAAACTTAAACTTTTTAAAACGTATAAAAACTTATAAAACTTAAACTTTTAAAACTTATATAAACTTATAAAACTTTAAACTTATAAAACTTAAACTTTTAAAAACTTATAAAACTTAAACTTTTAAAACTTATAACAAAACTTATAAAACTTAAACTTTTAAAACTTAAACTTTTAATGCTAACTTTTAAAACTTGTAAAACTTAAACTTTTAAAATATTTTTTTTAAACTTTCCAAACTTTTTTAAACTTTTAAAACTTTTTAAAACTTTCTGGTCCGCTTGCTTCTCAAGCCAACTTAAAGTTTGTTCACAAACTTTTTTATCTAGTTATTATTCTTTTTCTGAGACTAAAATTTCTGACTGCTACCCCCCCCTCCTCCTAGAGCTTTAACTCTACAGACTCCAAACTCAGCCCAAAATCTTCAGACTGATCTCGCGGGTGTGCTATCTATATCTTTTCTAACTGATCAGACTTATGATTTTCATAAAACTGAAGATTATCTAAAATCATAAAAATACCATAGACTTACATTGACTACTAATAGAATGTTCAGATGAGCCAAGACTATTCAAACTCCAACTGTTCAAAATTCAAACTTAACTCTCCAGAATCCTTGAGACTCATCTATCAAGCTTCTAAATCTTTCTATGTACTATTTCTAATCCATTCAAACTCATTCTAGATCTAATCTATCTTGAGACTATCTATCTATCATCTATCTCTATATGTATCTAACTCTATCTATCTATCTATCTAATCTATCTCTATATCTATATCTAATCTATCTATCTATCTATATCTAATCTATCTCATACATATCTAATCTATCTATCTATCTATCTATCTATCTATCTATCTATCTATCTCTATCTCTATCTATCTATCTATCTCTTTTTTTTATTTATCTATCGATCTATCTATCTATCTATATTCTGACTCTATCTATCTATCTATATCCTGACTCTATCTATCTCTATCTTCATCTATCTATCTCTATATCATCTATCTATCATCTTCTGACTCTATCTATCTATTATTCTCTATCTATCTATCTATCTATCTATCTATCTATCTATCTATCTATTATCCTAGCGACATGCTAACGACATGCTAGAGACATGCTAATAGCATGATATATCATGTTAGAAACATGCTAGCGACATGCTAGTAACATGCTAATCATGCTAGCGAAATGCTAATCATGCTAGAAACATGCTAGAGAGACATGCTAATAGCATGCTAATCATGTTAGAAACATGCTAGCGACATGCTAGTAGTAACATGCTAATCATGCTAGTAGGAAAACATGCTAGTAAACACTTATGCTAGTCACATGCTATAATCATGCTAACAGCATGCTTTTAGTAACATGCTAATCATGCTTGCGACATGCTAGTAACTTGCTAATCATGCTCGCAAACATGCTAGCGACATGATGCTAGTAACATGCTAATCATGCTAATATCATGCTAGCAACATGCTAGAACTTGCTTAGCATGCTAACAAACATGCTAGTAACTTGCTAATCATGCTAGCAAAATGATAATCATGCTACAAACATGCTAGCGACATGCTAATAACTTGTTAATCATGCTAACAACATGCTAGCGACATGCTAGTAATCTAAATGCTAATCATGCTAGATAACATGCTAGCAGCGTATTATCACATGCTAGTCACATGCTAATTATGCTAGAGACATGCTAGCAGCATGCTAATCATGCTGCTAGAAACATGCTAGTGACATGCTAGTAGCAGTCACATGCTAATCATGCTAGTAACATGCTTAGCGACCATACTAGTAACATGCTAATCATGCTAGAAACATGCTAGCGACATGCTAGTCACTTGCGAGTCATGCTAACAACATGCTTAGTCACTTGCTAAACCAACCTAGCAACCACCCTGACTACCCTAGCAACCACATAGCAACACCTTAGTGACCAGCCCGGGTACCCTAGCAAGCATAAACCCTAGTGCTTTTATATCAAGACCCTAGCAACCGACCTGGGTACCTTAGCAACCACTTAGAACACCCTAGCAACCACCCGGGTACCCTAGCAACCGCATAGAAACATCTTAGCAACCACCTAGAATACCTAGCAACCACTCTGAGGCCCGTAGCATCTATCTATCTATCTATAATCTGACCCTATCTATCTATCTATAATCTGACCCTATCTATCTATCTATCTATAATCTGACCCTATCTATCTATCTATCTATCTATCTATAATCTGACCCTATCTATCTATCTATCTATCAAACTTTAAGCTTTTAAAACTGTTATTAAATTTCAAACTATTTCAGACTGAAAAGCTTCAAACTTAAAACTTTTAAAACTTATAAAACTTAAACTTTAAAACTTTTAAAACTTAAACTTTTAAAACTTATAAAACTTATAAAACTTAAACTTTTAAACTTTTTTTTAAACTTTCCAAACTTTTTTAAACTTTTAAAACTTTTTAAAACTTTCTGGTCCGGCTTTCTCAAGCCAACTTAAAGTTTGTCTCGACAAAACTTTTTTATCTAGTTATTATTAAGTTGGCTTGTGAAAGCCAACTTACTGATCTACTATTTAAACTTATTATTATTATTAAGTTGGCTTGTGAAAGCCAACTTACTGATCTACTATTTAAACTTATTATTATTATTCTTCTGAGACTAAATTTCTGACTGCTACTCCTCCTAGAGCTTTAACTCTACAAACTCCAACCTCAGCCCAGATCTTCAGACTGTTCTGACTCGAGTTGCTATATCTTTTCTAACTGATTAGACTTATGATTTTCATAAAAATGAAGATTAAAACTCATAAAAATCCCATAGACTTACATTGACGGAATGTTCAGATGAGCCAAGACTATTCAAACTCCAACTGTCAAAATTCAAATCTAAACCACTGAAGCCCATTAGACTCAATCAGACTTCCCTTCTATGTACTATTTCTATCCAATTCAAACTAATTTAAGCTTCCACTCTATCTAATACTATTTCTAATCTATCTAAATCATGCTAGCAACATGCTAGTAACATGCTAATAATGCTTTAAACATGCTAGTAAAATGCTAATCATGCTAGAATCATACTAGCAACATGCTAGTAACTTGCTAAGCATGCTAACAACATGCTAGTAACTTGCTAATCATGCTAGCAAAATGCTAGTAACATGCTAATCATGTTAGAAACATGCTAGCGACATGCTAGTAACATGCTAATTATGCTAGAAACATGCTAGCAACATGCTAATAACTTGTTAATCATGCTAGAAACATGCTAGCGACATGCTAGTGTACATGCTAATCATGCTAGAAACATGCTAGCGACATGCTAATAACTAGCTAATCATGCTAACAACATGCTAATAGCATGCTAATCATGCTAGTGACATGCTAGTGACTTGCTAATCATGCTAGCGACATGCTAGTAACTTGTTAATCATGCTAACAACATGCTAATCATGCTAGAAACATGCTAGCGACATGCTAATAACTTGCTAATCATGCTAGAAACATGCTAGCGACATGCTAGTAACATGCTAATCATGCTAGAAACATGCTAGCGACATGCTAGTATCATGCTAATCATGCTAGAGACATGCTAATAGCATGCTAATCATGTTAGAAACATGTTAGCGACATGCTTGTAACATGCTAATCATGCTAGAAACATGCTAGCGACATGCTTGTAACTTCTAATCATGCTAGAAACATGCTAGCGACATGCTAGTAACTTGCTAATCATGCTAGTAACCTTTTATGCCTTTTAAAACATTCAAACTTTAAGCTTTTAAAACTACTTTAAACTTCAAACTATTTCAGACTGCAAACCATCAAACTTAAAACTTTTTTAAACTTCTTAAACTTTTCAAACTCTTTCAAACTTTCTGGTCCGGCTTTCTCAAGCCAACTTAAAGTTTGTCTCGACAAACTTTTCTATCTAGTTATTATTATTATTCTTCTGAGACTAAATTTCTGACTGCTACTCCTCCTAGAGCTTTAACTCTACAAACTCCAAACTCAGCCCAGATCTTCAGACTGTTCTGACTCGAGTTGCTATATCTTTTCTAACTGATCAGACTTATGATTTTCATAAAACGGAAGATTAAAAATCATAAAAATCCATAGACTTACATTGACGGAATGTTCAGATGAGCCAAGACTATTCAAACTCCAACTGTCAAAATTCAAATCTAAACACACTGAAGCCCATTAGACTCAATCAGACTTCCCTTCTATGTACTATTTCTATCCAATTCAAACTAATTTAAGCTTCCGCTCTATCTAATTCTATTTCTAATCTATCTAAATCATGCTAGCAACATGCTAATCATGCTTTAAACATGCTAGTAACATGCTAATCATGCTAAAAACATGCTAGTAACTTGCAAAGCATGCTAACAACATGCTAGTAACTTGCTAATCATGCTAGCGACATGCTAATCATGCTAGAAACATGCTAGCGACATGCTAATAACTTGCTAATCATGCTAACAACATGCTAGCGACATGCTAGTAACTTGCTAATCATGCTAGAAACATGCTAGCGACATGCTAGTAACTTGCTAATCATGCTAACTACATGCTAATCTTGCTAGAAACACGCTAGCGACATGCTAATAACTTGCTAATCATGCTAACAACATGCTAGCGACATGCTAGTAACATGATAATCATGCTAGAAACATGCTAGCGACATGCTAGTAACATGCTAATCATGCTAGAGACATGCTAATAGCATGCTAAATCATGTTAGAAGAAACATGCTAGCGACATGCTAGTAACATGCTAATCATGCTAGCGACATGCTTAGTAACTTGCTAATCATGCTAGCGACATGCTAGTAACATGCTAATCATGATAGAAACATGCTAGCGACATGCTAGTCACTTGCTAGTCTTGCTAACAACATGCTAGTAGCATGCTAATCATGCTAGAAACATGCTAGCGACATGCTAGTAGCATGCTAATCATGCTGGAAACATGCTAGCGACATGCTAGTAGTAACATGCTAATCATGCTAGAAACATGCTAGCGACATGCTAGTAACATGCTAATCATGCTAGAAACATGCTAGCGACATGCTAGTCACTTGCGAGTCATGCTAGCAACATGCTAGTCTCTTGCTAATCATGCTAGCAACATGCTAGTCACTGGTTAAACCAACCTAGCAACCACCCTGACTACCCTAGCAACCACATAGCAACACCTTAGTGACCAGCCCGGGTCCCTTGCAACTGCATATCAACAGCCTAGCAACCGACCTGGGTACCTTAGCAACCACTTAGCAACACCCTAGAAACCACCCCGGGTACCCTAGCAACCGCATAGAAAACATCCTAGCAACCACCTAGAATACCCTAGCAACCACTCTGAGGTCCGTAGCATCTATCTATCTATCTATCTATAATCTGACCCTATCTATCTATCTATCTATAATCTGACCCTATCTATCTATCTATAATCTGACTCTATCTATCTATCTATCTATCAAACTTTAAGCTTTTAAATTAATTTTAAAACTATGTTAAACTTCAAACTATTTCAGACTGAAAAGCTTCAAACTTAAAACTTTTAAAACTTAAACTTTTTAAACTTTTTTTAAACTTTCCAAACTTTTTTAAACTTTTTAAAACTTTCTGGTCCGGCTTTCTCAAGCCAACTTAAAGTTTGTCTCGACAAACTTTTTTATCTAGTTATTATTATTATTCTTCTGAGACTAAATTTCTGACTGCTACTCCTCCTAGAGATTTAACTCTACAGACTCCAAACTCAGCCCAGATCTTCAGACTGTTCTGACTCGAGTTGCTATATCTTTTCTAACTGATCAGACTTATGATATTCATAAAAATAAAGATTAAAAATCATAAAAATCCCATAGACTTACATTGACGGAATGTTCAGATGAGCCAAGACTATTCAAACTCCAACTGTCAAAATTCAAATCTAAACACACTGAAGCCCATTAGACTCAATCAGACTTCCCTTCTATGTACTATTTCTATCCTATTCAAACTAATTTAAGCTTCCACTCTATCTAATTCTATTTCTAATCTATCTAAATCATGCTAGCAACATGCTAGTAACATGCTAATCATGCTAGAAATATGCTAGCGACATGCTAATAACTAGCTAATCATGCTAGAAACATGCTAGCGACATGCTAGTAAAATGCTAATCATGCTAGCGACATGCTAATCATGTTAGAAACATGCTAGCGACATGCTAGTAACATGCTAATCATGCTAGCAAACATGCTAGTGACATGCTAGTCACATGCTAATCATGCTAACAGCATGCTAATAACATGCTAATCATGCTAGCGACATGCTAATCATGCTAGAAACATGCTAGCGACATGCTAGTAACATGCTAATCATGCTATAAACATGCTAGCGACATGCTAGTAAAATGCTAATCATGCTAGCGACATGCTAGTAACATGCTAATCATGCTAGCGAAATGCTAATCATGTTAGAAACATGCTAGCGGCATGCTAGTAACATGCTAATCATGCTAGCAACATGCTAGTAACTTGCTAATCATGCTAGCAAACATGCTAGTGACATGCCAGTAACATGCTAATCATGCTAGAAACATACTAGCGACATGCTAGTAACATGCTAATCATGCTAAAAACATGCTAGCGACATGCTAGTAAAATGCTAATCATGCTAGCGAAATGCTAATCATGTTAGAAACATGCTAGCGACATGCTAGTAACATGCTAAGCATGCTAGCAACATGCTAGTGACTTGCTAATCATGCTAGCAAACATGCTAGTGACATGTTAGTCACATGATAATCATGCTAGCGACATGCTAATCATGCTAGAAACATGCTAGCGACATGCTAGTAACATACTAATCAGGCTAGAAACATGCTAGTGACATGCTAGTAACTTGCTAATCATGCTAGTAACCTTTTATGCCTTTTAAAACATTCAAACTTTAAGCTTTTAAAACTACTTTAAACTTCAAACTATTTCAGACTGCAAACCATCAAACTTAAAACTTTTTTAAACTTCTTAAACTTTTCAAACACTTTCAAACTTTCTGGTCCGGCTTTCTCAAGCCAACTTAAAGTTTGTCTCGACAAACTTTTCTATCTAGTTATTATTAAGTTGGCTTGAGAAAGCCAACTTACTGAAATCCTATTTAAACTTATTATTATTATTATTATTATTCTTCTGAGACTAAATTTCTGACTGCTACTCCTCCTAGAGCTTTAACTCTACAGACTCCAAACTCAGTCCAGATCTTCAGACTGTTCTGACTCGAGTTGCTATATCTTTTCTAACTGATCAGACTTATGATATTTCATAAAAATAAAGATTAAAACTCATAAAAATCCCATAGACTTACATTGACGGAATGTTCAGATGAGCCAAGACTATTCAAACTCCAACTGTCAAAATTCAAATCTAAACAAACTGAAGCCCATTAGACTCAATCAGACTTCCCTTCTATGTACTATTTCTATTCAATTCAAACTAATTTAAGCTTCCACTCTATCTAATTCTATTTCTAATCTATCTAAATCATGCTAGCAACATGCTAGTAACATGCTAATCATGCTTTAAACATGCTAGTAAAATGCTAATCATGCTAGAATCATGCTAGCAACATGCTAGTAACTTGCTAATCATGCTAGCAAAATGCTAGTAACATGCTAATCATGCTAGAAACATGCTAATCATGCTAGAAACATGCTAATAGCATGCTAATCATGTTAAAAACATGCTAGCGACATGCTAATAACTAGCTAATCATGCTAACAACATGCTAATTTGCATGCTAATCATGCTAGTGACATGCTAATCATGCTAGAAACATGCTAGCGACATGCTAGTAACATGCTAATCATGCTAGCGACATGCTAGTAACCTGCTAATCATGCTAGTAACTTGCTAATCATGCTAGCAAACATGCTAGTGACATGCTAGTCACATGCTAATCATGCTAACAGCATGCTAATAACATGTTAATAACATGCTAATCATGCTAGCGACATGCTAATCATGCTATAAACATGCTAGCGACATGCTAGTAACATGCTAATCATGCTAGAAACATGCTAGCGACATGCTAGTAAAATGCTAATCATGCTAGCGACATGCTAGTAACATGCTAATCATGCTAGCGAAATGCTAATCATGTTAAAAACATGCTAGCGACATGCTAGTAACATGCTAATCATGCTAGCAACATGCTAGTAACTTGCTAATCATGCTAGCAAACATGCTAGTGACATGCTAGTCACATGCTAATCATGCTAACAGCATGCTAATAACATGCTAATCATGCTAGCGACATGCTAATCATGCTAGAAACATGCTAGCGACATGCTAGTAACATGCTAATCATGCTAGAAACATGCTAGCGACATGCTAGTAAAATGCTAATCATGCTAGAGACATGCTAGTAGCATGCTAATCATGCTAGAAACATGCTAGCGACATGCTAGTAACATGCTAATCATTCTAGAGACATGCTAGTAGCATGCTTATCATGCTAGAAACATGTTAGCGACATGCTAGTAACTTGCTAATCATGCTAGCAAAATGCTAACGACATGCTTGTAACTTGCTAATCATGCTAGCGACATGCTAGTTGCATGCTAATCATGCTTGAAACATGCTAGCGACATGCTAGTCACTTGCTAATCATGTTAGCAAAATGCTAACAACATGCTAGTAACTTGCTAATCATGCTACCACCCCGGGTACCTTAGCAACCACATAGCAATGCCCTAGCAACCACCCCGGGTATCCTAGCAAATGCATAGCAACACCTAGCAACCACCCTGGGCACCCTAGCCACCGCCTAGCAACACTCTAGCAACACCTTAGCAACACCATAGCAACCACCCCGTGTACCCTAGCAACACCCTAGCAACCACCCCAGGTACCATAGCAACCGCATAGCAACACCTTGGCAACCACCTCGGGTACCCTAGCAACCGCATAGCAACACCTTGGCAACCACATCGGGTACCCTAGCAACACCCTAGCAACCACCCCAGGTACCATAGCAACCGCATAGCAACATCTTAGCAACACCATAGCAACCACCCCGTGTACCCTAGCAACACCTAGCAACCACCCCAGGTACCATAGCAACCGCATAGCAACACCTTGGCAACCACCTCGGGTACCCTAGCAACCGCATAGCAACACCTTGGCAACCGCCCCGAGTACCCTAGCAACTCCATAGCAACACCTTAGCAACACCCCGGGTACCCTAGCAACCACCCCGAGTACCCTAGCAACTGCATAGCAACACCTTAGCAACCACCCCGAGTACCCTAGCAACACCTTAGCAACCACCCCGGGTACCCTAGCAACCACCCCGAGTACCCTAGCAACTGCATAGCAACACCTTAGCAACCACCCCGGGTACCATAGCAACCGCATAGCAACACCCTAGCAACCACCCTGGGTACCTTAGCAACCGCATAGCAACACCTTAGCAACCACCCCGGGTACCCTAGCAACACCCTAGCAACCACCCCGGTTACCCTAGCAACCGCATAGCAACCGCATTGCAACACCCTAGCAACCAACCCGGGTTCCTTAGCAACTGCATAGCAACACCTTACCACCCTATCTACTCTATCTATCTATCTATCTATCTATCTATTTAATATTCCTATCTATCTATCTATCTATCTATCTAATATTTCTATCTATCTAATATTCCTATCTATCTATCTATCTATCTTGTTATTTAAACTTCAGACTTCTTCAAATGAACACCTTCAAACTGCAAGCTTTTCAAACTACTTCTAATAGGTCAGACTTTCTCAAGCCAACTTCAAAGTTTGTTCACAAACTTTTTTATCTAGTTATTATTATTATTCTTCTGAGACTAAATTTCTGACTGCTACTCCTCCTAGAGCTTTAACTCTACAGACTCCAAACTCAGTCCAGATCTTCAGACTGTTCTGACTCGAGTTGCTATATCTTTTCTAACTGATCAGACTTATGATTTTCATAAAAATGAAGATTAAAACTCATAAAAATCCCATAGACTTACATTGACGGAATGTTCAGATGAGCCAAGACTATTCAAACTCCAACTGTCAAAATTCAAATCTAAACACACTGAAGCCCATTAGACTCAATCAGACTTCCCTTCTATGTACTATTTCTATCCCATTCAAACTAATTTAAGCTTCCACTCTATCTAATTCTATTTCTAATCTATCTAAATCATGCTAGCAACATGCTAGTAACATGCTAATCATGCTTTAAACATGCTAGTAACATGCTAATCATGCTAGAATCATGCTAGCAACATGCTAGTAACTTGCTAAGCATGCTAACAACATGCTACTAACTTGCTAATCATGCTAGCAAAATGCTAGTAACATGCTAATCATGCTAGAAATATGCTAGCGACATGCTAATAACTAGCTAAGCATGCTAACAACATGCTAATTTGCATGCTAATCATGCTAGTGGCATGCTAGTGACATGCTAATCATGCTAGAAACATGCTAGCGACATGCTAATAACTTGCTAATCATGCTAGAAACATGCTAGCGACATGCTAGTAACTTGCTAATCATGCTAACGACATGCTAATCATGCTAGAAACATGCTAGCAACATGCTAGTAACATGCTAATCATGTTAGCGACATGCTAGTAACTTGCTAATCATGCTAGCAGACATGCTAGTCACATGCTAATCATGCTAGTAACATGCTAATCATGCTAGTGACATGCTAATAACATGCTAATCATGCTAGAAACATGCTAGCGACATGCTAGTAAAATGCTAATCATGCTAACGACATGCTAGTAACATGCTAATCATGCTAGCAACATGCTAGTAACTTGCTAATCATGCTAGCAAACATGCTAGTGACATGCTAGTAACATGCTAATTATGCTAAAAACGTGCTAGAAACATGCTAGCGACATGCTAGTAAAATGCTAATCATGCTAGCGACATGCTAGTAACATGCTAATCATGCTAGAAACATGCTAGCGACATGCTAATAAATCATGCTAATAACATGCTATGCTAGTAACATGCTAGTGATATGCTAGTAACATGCTAATAATGCTAACAACATGCTAGCGACATGCTAGTAACTTGCTAATCATGCTAGCATGCTAATCATGCTAGAAACATGCTAGCGACATGCTAATAACTTGCTAATCATGCTAAAACATGCTAGCGACATGCTAGTAAAATGCTAATCATGCTAGCGACATGCTAATCATGCTAGAAACATGCTAGTGACATGCTAGTAATGCTAATCATGCTAACATGCTAATCATGCTAGCAAACATGCTAGTGACATGCTAGTAACATGCTAATCATGCTAAAGACATGCTAATACATGCTAATCATGCTATGCTAGTAACATGCTAATCATGCTAGAAACATGCTAGCGACATGCTAGTAACATGCTAATCATGCATGTGCTAGAAACATGCTAGCGACATGCTAGTAACATGCTAATCATGCGACATGCTACATGCTAATCATGCTAGCTATCATGCTAGCAACATAGCTGCATGCTAAAACATGCATAGTAGACATGCTAGCAACTGCATAGACATGCATTAGTGCATAGCTGTAATCATGCAATCAGCTAGACATGCTAACATGCTAGAAACATAGCTATCATGCTATAACATACTAATCAGTAGCTAGAAACATGCTAGTAGACATGCTAGTAGCTTGCTACATCATGCTATTGTGTTTGCATGATGCTAAATCTGCTTAAGCTGATTATAACTGCAGCTGATCAAACTTTAAGCTTTTAAAACTACTTTAAACTTCAAACTATTTCAGACTGCAAACCTTCAAACTTAAAACTTTTTAAACTTTTCAAACACTTTCAAACTTTCTGGTCCGGCTTTCTCAAGCCAACTTAAAGTTTGTCTCGACAAACTTTTCTATCTAGTTATTATTATTATTATTCTTCTGAGACTAAATTTCTGACTGCTACTCCTCATAGAGCTTTAACTCTACAAACTCCAAACTCAGCCCAGATCTTCAGACTGTTCTGACTCGAGTTGCTATATCTTTTCTAACTGATTAGACTTATGATTTTCATAAAACTGAAGATTAAAAATCATAAAAATCCCATAGACTTACATTGACGGAATGTTCAGATGAGCCAAGACTATTCAAACTCCAACTGTCAAAATTCAAATCTAAACAAACTGAAGCCCATTAGACTCAATCAGACTTCCCTTCTATGTACTATTTCTATCCAATTCAAACTAATTTAAGCTTCCACTCTATCTAATACTATTTCTAATCTATCTAAATCATGCTAGCAACATGCTAATCATGCTTTAAACATGCTAGTAACATGCTAATCATGCTAGCAACATGCTAGTAACTTGCAAAGCATGCTAACAACATGCTAGTAACTTGCTAATCATGCTAGCGACATGCTAATCATGCTAGAAACATGCTAGCGACATGCTAATAACTTGCTAATCATGCTAACAACATGCTAGCGACATGCTAGTAACTTGCTAATCATGCTAGAAACATGCTAGCGACATGCTAGTAACTTGCTAATCATGCTAACTACATGCTAATCATGCTAGAAACACGCTAGCGACATGCTAATAACTTGCTAATCATGCTAACAACATGCTAGCGACATGCTAGTAACATGCTAATCATGCTAGAAACATGCTAGCGACATGCTAGTAACATGCTAATCATGCTAGAGACATGCTAATAGCATGCTAATCATGTTAGAAACATGCTAGCGACATGCTAGTAACATGCTAATCATGCTAGCGACATGCTAGTAACTTGCTAATCATGCTAGCGACATGCTAGTAACATGCTAATCATGCTAGAAACATGCTAGCGACATGCTAGTCACTTGCTAGTCTTGATAACAACATGCTAGTAGCATGCTAGTGACATGTTAGTCACATGATAATCATGCTAGCGACATGCTAATCATGCTAGAAACATGCTAGCGACATGCTAGTAGCATGCTAATCATGCTGGAAACATGCTAGCGACATGCTAGTAACATGCTAATCATGCTAGAAACATGCTAGCGACATGCTAGTCACTTGCGAGTCATGCTAGCAACATGCTAGTCTCTTGCTAATCATGCTAGCAACATGCTAGTCACTGGTTAAACCAACCTAGCAACCACCCTGACTACCCTAGCAACCACATAGCAACACCTTAGTGACCAGCCCGGGTCCCCTTGCAACTGCATATCAACAGCCTAGCAACCGACCTGGGTACCTTAGCAACCACTTAGCAACACCCTAGCAACCACCCCGGGTACCCTAGCAACCGCATAGAAACATCCTAGCAACCACCTAGAATACCCTAGCAACCACTCTGAGGTCCGTAGCATCTATCTATCTATCTATCTATCTATCTATAATCTGACTCTATCTATCTATCTATCTATTTTATCTATCTATCTATCTATCTATCTATCTATCTATCTATCTATCTATCTATAATCTGACCCTATCTATCTATCAAACTTTAAGCTTTTAAATTAGTTTTAAAACTATGTTAAACTTCAAACTATTTCAGACTGAAAAGCTTCAAACTTCAAACTTTTAAAACTTAAACTTTTTAAACTTTTTTTAAACTTTCCAAACTTTTTTTAACTTTTAAAACTTTCTGGTCCGGCTTTCTCAAGCCAACTTAAAGTTTGTCTCGACAAACTTTTCTATCTAGTTATTATTATTATTCTTCTGAGACTAAATTTCTGACTGCTACTCCTCCTAGAGCTTTAACTCTACAAACTCCAACCTCAGCCCAGATCTTCAGACTGTTCTGACTCGAGTTGCTATATCTTTTCTAACTGATTAGACTTATGATTTTCATAAAAATGAAGATTAAAACTCATAAAAATCCCATAGACTTACATTGACGGAATGTTCAGATGAGCCAAGACTATTCAAACTCCAACTGTCAAAATTCAAATCTAAACACACTGAAGCCCATTAGACTCAATCAGACTTCCCTTCTATGTACTATTTCTATCCAATTCAAACTAATTTAAGCTTCCACTCTATCTAATTCTATTTCTAATCTAAATCATGCTAGCGACATGCTAGTAACATGCTTCATCATGCTATGCTAAAAATGCTAGCGACATGCTAGTAGCATGCTAATCATGCTAGAAACATGCTAGCGACATGCTAGTCACTTGCTAATCATGCTAGCAAAATGCTAACAACATGCTAGTAACTTGCTAATCATGCTAGCGACATGCTAGTAACTTGCTAATCATGCTACCACCCCGGGTACCTTAGCAACCACATAGCAACGCCCTAGCAACCACCCCGGGTATCCTAGCAAATGCATAGCAACACCTAGCAACCACCTTGGGCACCCTAGCCACCGCATAGCAACACCTTAGCAACACCATAGCAACCACCCCGTGTACCCTAGCAACACCCTAGCAACCACCCCAGGTACCATAGCAACCGCATAGCAACACCCTAGCAACCACCCTGGGTACTTTAGCAACCGCATAGCAACACCTTAGCAACCACCCCGGGTACCCTAGCAACACCCTAGCAACCACCCCGGTTACCCTAGCAACCGCATAGCAACACCCTAGCAACCACCACGGTTACCTTAGCAACCACATAGCAACACCCTAGCAACCACCCCAGGTAGCAACACCCTACCCTAGCAACCTAGCACCCTAGCAACACCCTAGCAACCACCCCGGGTACCTTAGCAACTGCATAGCAACACCCTAGCAACCAACCCGGGTACCTTAGCAACTGCGTAGCAACACCTTAGCAACCACCCCGAGTACCATAGCAACCTAATAGCAACCACCCCGGGTACCCTAGCAACCGCATAGCAACATCCTAGCAACCGACCCAGATACCCTAGCAACCGCATTGCAACACCCTAGCAACCAACCCGGGTTCCTTAGCAACTGCATAGCAGCACCTTACCACCCTATCTACTCTATCTATCTATCTATCTATCTATCTATCTATTTAATATTCATATCTATCTAATATTTCTATCTATCTAATATTCCTATTTATCTATCCATCTATCTATCTATGTATCTATTTAATATTCCTATCTATCTATCTATCTATCTATCTTGTTATTTAAACTTCAGACTTCTTCAAATGAACACCTTCAAACTGCAAGCTTTTCAAACTACTTCTAATAGGTCAGACTTTCTCAAGCCAACTTCAAAGTTTGTTCACAAACTTTTTTATCTAGTTATGTTGGCTTGGCACAAGCCAACATACTGTTATGCTATTTAAACTTCTTATTATTATATTTTCTTCTGAGAACTTTGGGGCCTCGCTACTCCGAGGGCTTTCAAGCTACAAGCACCAAACTCGGCAGAGACCTGGGGCCTGACGTTCAATTTGAGGAGTTATCTTTTCAGACTGATCAGACTTACAGTTTTTTTATAATGAATTATTTAATGTGACCAAATTCCCATTGACTTACATTGAAATTGAGAAAATATTACAAAACACTACTCCTCCAAGGGCTTTAAAGCCACGACCCCACAATTCAGCAGAGATATGGGCCCTGGTGTGTAGTGTTATGCTATATCTTTTCAGACTGATCAGACTTATAGTTTTTTTGTTATTAATTATTAAAAATGAAAATTCTCCCATAGACTTACATTGGCTGAGAAAAATTGCGCCCCTAGAGGAGCAATTCCCCTCGGGCGGAGCTGAATGACTCGATCAGTTTCACTTTTAGATCGGTTAGAAATACAAATAAATACGCGGGGGGGGGGTCCAATAGAGGCGGGGTATACGGGCTTTACCTGGGTGTCTTATTGTCTTATGTAGTTTGGGAAGTGACTGGATGATGGGGTGGGGTAGTTTTTCCTCTGCTGTGGGGTCTGGTGGGCCGCCCCGGGCTGCCATGGGCCCTGGTCTGGATGGGCCTGGGTCCGGGTCCCCCGCCCTGGGCAGATTTGGGGTAACAGGGGTGCCTATGGGGGTCAGCGGGGGAGCTGGCTCCAGAGGGGGGGGTATTTTGCCCCCTCTGATGTTTTCCTCCCCATCCCTAAGGCTTCACTTCTCCCGCTCCATCACACCAACACATAGGTAGGGTTTTGAGGTGCGGGTGAGTCGCTGGGATGCGGGGGAGGTGGTACTCCTCTGTCTCCTCGTGGCCGCCTGCATCTCGATTACACATTACAGCTTAGACATTCTCATTACTTACTGTCACATGACACATACATATAGGGCCTTGGGGGTGGGCACACTGAATGGCATCCTGAGGGCGGTCTGTTCATTCAGCCTTCCCTCTGGTGCCAGTGCCCACTTCTCAATTTTAAGTTGCACATAGACATTGAGGGCTCTAGGGAGGGGACGAGCTGACACAAGCTTGTGGAGGGTGCCCCTCCCCTGTTTTAAAGCACCCCTGTTTTAAAGCACCTTAGAACAACACACACCAACACTACATTTGAGCGGGTGGGGTTATGCATATCTTTTCAGACTGATCAGACTTATAGTTTTTTTGTTATTAATTATTAAAAATGAAAATTCTCCCATAGACTTACATTGGCTGAGAAAAATTGCGCCCCTAGAGGAGCAATTCCCCTCGGGCGGAGCTGTTGATTTTCTCTGCTGCTCGATCAGTTTCACTTTTAGATCGGTTAGAAATACAAATAAATACGCTGGGGGGGGGGGTCCAATAGAGGCGGGGTATACGGGCTTTACCTGGGTGTCTTATTGTCTTATGTAGTTTGGGAAGTGACTGGATGATGGGGTGGGGTAGTTTTTCCTCTGCTGTGGGGTCTGGTGGGCCGCCCCGGGCTGCCATGGGCCCTGGTCTGGATGGGCCTGGGTCCGGGTCCCCCGCCCTGGGCAGATTTGGGGTAACAGGGGTGCCTATGGGGGTCAGCGGGGGAGCTGGCTCCAGAGGGGGGGGTATTTTGCCCCCTCTGATGTTTTCCTCCCCATCCCTAAGGCTTCACTTCTCCCGCTCCATCACACCAACACATAGGTAGGGTTTTGAGGTGCGGGTGAGTCGCTGGGATGCGGGGGAGGTGGTACTCCTCTGTCTCCTCGTGGCCGCCTGCATCTCGATTACACATTACAGCTTAGACATTCTCATTACTTACTGTCACATGACACATACATATAGGGCCTTGGGGGTGGGCACACTGAATGGCATCCTGAGGGCGGTCTGTTCATTCAGCCTTCCCTCTGGTGCCAGTGCCCACTTCTCAATTTTAAGTTGCACATAGACATTGAGGGCTCTAGGGAGGGGACGAGCTGACACAAGCTTGTGGAGGGTGCCCCTCCCCTGTTTTAAAGCACCCCTGTTTTAAAGCACCTTAGAACAACACACACCAACACTACATTTGAGCGGGTGGGGTGAAGCATGGGGTCTCCTTTTTTTTTTTTTTTTTTTTTTTTCTCACACCCCTGTTCTCTGTTCTCTGTCTGGGGCCGGGGGATGTGAGGATGAGCTGGCCGCCCGGTCGGGGTCTGGGCTGTTGATTTTCTCTGCTGCTGCGGGGACCGGGGTGGTCTTCCTGTCCCCACGCCGGAGCGAAGGGGGTTTAGCTCCGGGATCGGGCGCTGGCTACCCCTCTGGGGGTGGGGGTGCCTGGACCTAGGAGTATAGAGTGCATATGGGGAGTGTGAGTGTGGGTACCGTGTTCATTTTTGTGTGTCTACATGTGGGGCGAAGGTGTGAATATTTGTTTGCGTGCATGAGGGTGGGAACATATGCTTGTGTATATGTGTGCTTGTCGTCTACGTCTATGTGTCAGGTCGGGCCTTAGACTCCGCTTCACTCATCATCTTAGTCGACCCCCACCCCACCACCATGCCCTGCCGGTGGAGGATGCCGCCGGTGCGTTGGTGATTTCTCGCGCCGGGGCAGGATGCTCGGGCGAGCGCCGGCCCACTCTCGGCGGTCGATTGGCGGGGCCTGGCCTTACTGGCCTTGCTGGGCCCCGATTGTGGGGTGGGGGGCCCTTTGGGTCTCCGAGCCCAGGGCCCGGTCCGCCCTGGTGTGGTCGGCTGCCGGTGGAGCCTGCGGGCTTGCCGCCACGGCACCCTGGGGCGCCTACACTGTGGCTGTCGGAGGTCCCGCCTTCGGGCTCTCCTCTGCCCTTTTTTTTTTTTTTTTGGGTGGAGGCCGCGGTTGTCCCTGCGGTGGTTCTCCTGGGGGTCCCGTGCCCTGGGGGGCCTCCGGATGTTTGGGGCCCGGGTCTTTTCCGTGCCTGCTTCATGCCTTGCGGGATGGGGCTGTTGTTCCCCACACACACTATTAAACATTTACATGGAGGAACCTTATGAACACAAGCGCGCTCACACACACAGGTGTACACTCAAGCATTCACATTGGTGTAAAAACAGGTGCTCACAGACACACATTGTCTTGATCTGCTGTTGCTTCAAAACTTATTTTGTAATATTAGTTATGTGTGCTGCTCAATAACATTTAACATTTAGAATTTATTGTGATTTATACAATGTTGGTTGTTGCTGCAGTCTCTTTGATGTTGTGTCTTCGGTTGTTTTCTCTTTTTGTCAGCAGGTATTGAAGCAAATTGTCTGTTTTTTTTGTTTTTGCTTTTTCTCCCTCTCTCTCTCTATCCCCCATTCTCCTTTTTTTCTCTCTCTCTCTTCCCCTTCTTTGTTGACTTTCCCCACACCCTTTTTTTTTTTTTTTTTTTTTTTTTTTTTTTCCTTTCTTCTTTCTTCTTTCTCTCTCTTGTTTTCTCTGTCCCCTGGTCTTGTCTGTCACAGTGTGGTTAAGTAAAGGGGTATATAAAATTAAATTAATTAATTAATATAAAAAATAAATAAATAAATAAATAAATAAATTTAATTAAAAAAAAAAAAAAAAGAAAAAAGGCTGTGAATGATGATAGTATAGCCATGCATATGTACTGTCATGTGTTATCTGTGCTACTGACAGGCCAAAAAAAAAAAAAAAAAAAAAAAAAAAAAAAAAAAAAAAAAAAAAGAAATACAAATAAATACATCGATTTCATTCAAACTGACAAGCTAAACCAACTTATCTGATCAGGGCCCATTAATAATGATTCTCTGGCCAGAGAACAGTGTGAAACACGACAGAACTCTCACCGCATCGATCAAGCACGGCAGTCCGAACCTGCTCACAGCAACACAATTTATAAGTGTTTTAGAGCCTTTAAAAATAAAATATTCCAGCGATTGCATGCATTACAATAATAAGAACAAAACAAGAGCTAAATGCAGGTGTTTGTGATCTGTTTTAGTGTGAGACTGAAGTCAGTGTGTGTCGCTCGCTCCCGGAGCTTAGACATCACGAGCTCGCTGCAGTGTCCTCGTAAACTTGTTTGTTTGCTCTTCTTTCTGCCTTTTAAGTCAAAGCACACCAGCGTCTGATCATAAAACATGTAGATGAGCATAGAGGAAAGCTAAATTGAGTGCATGTGAGCTGTTTTTTAATGTTTGACTGACAGCTGTAATCGTGGCAGCTGCCGTCCGCGTTTGAAAGGAGAAATACACACAACAAATTACATAAGTTCCATGTGTTTACAGCTTTATAAATCAAAACATTCCAGCATCGAACACAGTACATATAGAAGAACATAATAACATGAGTGCTTATGAGATGTTTTTTCTCTCTAACTGCAGAGCAACGATCAGCTCTGACGCTCGCTCCAGACCGCATTCATCCTCACTTCTCTTGGACAAACACAGACAAGATTAACTCAAAATACATGACATCTAAACATTTCGTTTATAAAACTAAAAAACAGCTAAATAAATAAATAAATAAATACAGAGGTTGCAGTCCTGTTACGTTTTAGCTCATAACTTCAAGAAACATGCATAGATCTTGAAATACTAAACAGCATTATTTTCAGAAAATTCTCCCGATTTAAAAGAGACCAAATTGACCATATTCCGTCCATCAGATCGAAAGATTTCGTTCATAGAGCTGTAATTATTAAAAATGAAACATTTCCCATAGACCCTGAGAAAAATTGCGCCCCTAGAGGAGCAATTCCCTCTAATGGAGGGAGGACACTTGCTTAGTTTCACTTTTACACTTTATATTATATTATATTATATTATATTATATTATTATAAGTAAACTAATCATTAAACATTTGTAATCATTACAAAAATAGTCTTTATGTTTCATCTTTATGTAGTTCAGAAATGAAGACTACATTAAAAACTGCATATAAATTCATTACCATAATGCTAATGTTGTCCACACGTCACACATAACTTAATAGGGAGCCACAGGATAACAAATACTTCAAGATCTCCTCAAAGACTTTGAAAATGTTTCATTTATGTTTCATTTAAGTGACTACATTAAAAACTGCATATAAATTCATTACATTTTCATAATAAAGCCCAATATAGTGAGTATGCAAAAACTGTAATCTCCTACATACCATTACTTTTATCTCATTTTAATCATTACTATTGACAGTATATTTCTGAAGTTGTCACACATAACTTAATACGTCCAACTGAAGAAGGGACACTATATTAGTTATCTATTTTCATATTGTGCATATAATAGTACTCTTATAATGACTCATAATTTACTTGAAAAGAGACATGTCCATTGTGTAATTACATCATCTACGTTTTTTTTTGCAGCGGGGCAGCTCAACAACGCTGAACGCACAAGTACTCTGGCTCTTTTGCCCCAAGGCTGATGAAGCTGCTTTTCGCCAAGCCAACATCAAAGTTAGTTTACGAACTTTACCTTCTAGTTATTATTATTATTCTTCTGAGACTAAATTTCTGACTGCTACTCCTCCTAGAGCTTTAACTCTACAAACTCCAACCTCAGCCCAGATCTTCAGACTGTTCTGACTCGAGTTGCTATATCTTTTCTAACTGATTAGACTTATGATTTTCATAAAAATGAAGATTAAAACTCATAAAAATCCCATAGACTTACATTGACGGAATGTTCAGATGAGCCAAGACTATTCAAACTCCAACTGTCAAAATTCAAATCTAAACACACTGAAGCCCATTAGACTCAATCAGACTTCCCTTCTATGTACTATTTCTATCCAATTCAAACTAATTTAAGCTTCCACTCTATCTAATACTATTTCTAATCTATCTAAATCATGCTAGCAACATGCTAGTAACATGCTAATCATGCTAACGACATGCTAGTAGCATGCTAATCATGCTAGAAACATGCTAGCGACATGCTAGTCACTTGCTAATCATGCTTGCAAAATGCTAACGACATGCTAGTAACTTGCTAATCATGCTAGCGACATGCTAGTAACTTGCTAATCATGCTACCACCCCGGGTACCTTAGCAACCACATAGCAACACCTAGCAACCACCCTGGGCACCCTAGCCAACGCATAGCAACACCTTAGCAACACCATAGCAACCACCCCGTGTACCCTAGCAACACCCTAGCAACCACCCAAGCTACCATAGCAACCGCATAGCAACACCTTGGCAACCACCTCGGATACCCTAGCAACCGCATAGCAACACCTTGGCAACCACCTCGGGTACCCTAGCAACCACCCCGAGTACCCTAGCAACTCCATAGCAACACCTTAGCAACCACCCCGGGTACCCTAGCAACCACCCCGAGTACCCTAGCAACTGCATAGCAACACCTTAGCAACCACCCCGAGTACCCTAGCAACTCCATAGCAACACCTTAGCAACCACCACGGGTACCCTAGCAACCACCCTGAGTACCCTAGCAACTGCATAGCAACACCTTAGCAACCACCCCGGGTACCTTAGCAACCGCATAGCAACACCTTAGCAACCACCCCGGGTACCCTAGCAACACCCTAGCAACCACCCCGGTTACCCTAGCAACCGCATAGCAACACCCTAACAACCACCCCAGGTTCCCTAGCAACCGCATAGCAACACCCTAGCAACCGACCCAGATCCCCTAGCTACCGCGTAGCAACACCCTAGCAACCACCCCGGGTACCTTAGCAACTGCGTAGCAACACCCTAGCAACCAACCCGGGTACCTTAGCAACTGCGTAGCAACACCTTAGCAACCACCCTGGGTACCATAGCAACCACGTAGTAACACCTTAGCAACCACCCCGGGTACCCTAGCAACCGCATAGCAACATCCTAGCAACCGACCCAGATACCCTAGCAACCGCATTGCAACACCCTAGCAACCAACCCGGGTTCCTTAGCAACTGCATAGCAACACCTTACCCTATCTATCTATCTATCTATCTATCTATCTATCTATCTATCTATCTATCTATCTATCTATTTAATATTCCTATCTATCTATCTAATATTTCTATCTATCTAATATTCTATTTATCTATCTATCTATCTATCTATCTATCTATCTATCTATCTATGTATCTATTTAATATTCCTATCTATCTATCTATCTTGTTATTTAAACTTCAGACTTCTTCAAACTGCAAGCTTTTCAAACTACTTCTAATAGGTCAGACTTTCTCAAGCCAACTTCAAAGTTTGTTCACAAACTTTTTTATCTAGTTTATACCTGCAATTGTACTTTATATAGGTATTTTATGATTTAAATAATATATAGTTTTATGTTTGCATTGGTGAATTCAAAAATATATTTTCTTATGCAAAATATAATTCTTTATTTATTTTCTTTAGAGAAATTAATTTTGGTGTGAAATATGACCCAAACATGTTCTAGACAGTTCTTGACAAATTCACACACAGCCCTTAATACAGAATAATTTAAAATGTACTGTACATGCTTGCAGAACTCACCCCTGCAACCGAAAGGTCAAATGTATCTGGAGATAAATGTTGATATGCTGTTCTTAAATATCCTAATTCCTTAACTGTAGCAGTACTTAAGTTTATTAAGTTGTTTATCTCTGGTGGGGGATATTTTGCTGGTTACATAGCTAGAGCTTCTAAGCGTACTCAAATGTGCTATTTTGGGACATCATGAATATTAACTAAAACGTGTTTTTAACATACTATCTCTGTATTTAAATTTTTTTTTAAAAAAAATGTAGTTACCACTTGTAGTACACTTGAACCCATCTTTCTTTCATACATGAGTGAGTTCAAGCTACAAGCAGTGATGGGAATAACGGCGTTATAAATAAACGGCGTTACTAACGGCGTTATTTTTTTCAGTAACGAGTAATCAAACGAATTACTGTTTCCCCAGTTATAACGCCGTTACCGTTACTGCCAATAAAATGCGGCGTTACTATAATATATTATAATATTACTATAATTTTATTTTTCAGTTCATCTGAATGGATGCGCAGTGTAGCTGTATTTGACGTACCGTAAACTCTAGTGTGAAGGCGCACAACTCGCCGTCGCTTTGTCTCACACACCCTCAAAGAAAGATACAAAGCGAGAGAGTCTTACATAAAATGCAGAATTGACGTGCTACATCTAAACGATATTCTTTGTTGTATTTTCCTGTCAAAATAACAGAGTTCCTTTGGAATTGTTCAGATTTTAAGAACTTCCGTGTTCCCTGTTAGTGGGTGGAACTAATGCGCAAACGACAATCTCATTGGCTGGCGCTCACCTATTATCATCCCTGTTTTGATTTCAGCGAATCAATTCGAGCGAACGCAGACAACGTGATTAATATTCATGAACCCAGCAGCTATTAATCCTTAGTGCGTTTTATATTGCTATTAGTAGTAGAATTCGTAGTAGTTTTGTTATCTTATCAGTATTATTTTTAGTCCCCCCCCCCTTTTTTTATAGAGACACTAAATGACAAACAATATCTTAAGCACCACCACCAGTCCTAAGTTCAGTCAACATGACAAATACATTCATACATGGTTATTCTAATTACTAAAGTTCTATCATCATATAATGCTAAATTATCATAATATCATATTATAATGCTTGACTGACTGATGCTAAGTGTCAAATATTTTTTTTTAAAAACTGCCATTTTACAAACATAAGCTTTATATATATGTATACTGTATATACTGTATATAATATAAAATAATGAATATTAGTCTGGTGAGTAAACTAAAAAAAATACTAGCCAATGGCCATTCTATTGCCAAGGTGTCCATAGAGGGTTGATAATATTTACAAGAATATATTGAATTTGATAGGTTTCTCTCACATTGTCCCAGAGAAACAATAAAATAGTGTAGGTTAGTGTACAATGTTTTATAATAATAATTTATCCTATTTAGTGTCCATTTCGTTCAACATATTTAATATTGGGGGCATCCAAGTTATTTTACATATTTGAGCTGTTTTTGTTTTTTTTAAAGTAACGCAATAGTTACTTTCCCTGGTAATTAGTTACTTTTATAATGATGTAATTCAGTTACTAAATCAGTTACTATTTGTGAGAAGTAACTATAACTAATTACTTTTTTAAAGTAACGTGCCCAACACTGACTACAAGTGGCATCTCAATGCATTTTTTTTTAAATACAGAGATAGTATGTTAAAAACACATTTTAGTTAAAGGGGTCCTATTATGCTTTTTCACTTTTTGAATTTTAGTCAGTGTGTAGAGTGTATGTTTGGGCATAAAACGATCTACAAATTTACAAATCTCAAAGTCCACTCCAAAGGGAGATATTTTGTTTTTTAAAAATCCCTTTTCAAGAACTACAACGAACGGCTCGTTTGGACTACAAAGTTGTTTTCCTGTATTTGTGACATCACAAATTGTAAATCCCGTCTACGGAAATTCGAATGGTTGGTAGGTGGGGAGAAGGCTTGGTTGAGCACTGCACGTTTCAAAATCGAAACCCAGTGCGGGTGTTTTTATATCACTATTTCTGATGGAAACCAACTGTTTTCAGAAAATTTTGGATGTCATTTTCATTTCATCTTGCATATAATGTCTGATAAAGCAGCGTTTGTGAGAGGAGCTCTGTTTTGTGTACAGCGTTACCGAGGAAACCTCGCTCTCTCCCACCCCAACAGCGCCTCCCGCTGGCAGAGAATGAACATCTAAAACACCGTCTAAGCTGTTCGCCAATCACAACGCACTGGAACAGCTAACCAATCACAACACATTTCATTTTTCGGAAGGCAGGCCTTTATCAAACCTGGAACTAATCGAGCCGTTTGTGTGAGGCTGGGGAGAAAGGTATTGTAATAATGTGAATTATGTGAAAAATTATGCGATTTTCGAACCACCAAGCATGAAAGCATGTTCTAGTACACCCCCAAAACAAAATCAAGACCATTTGTAAAAGAGCATAATAGGACCCCTTTAATATTCATGGTCTCCCAAAATAGCACATTTGAGTACACTTAGATGATTATCTTAAGAAGTACTAAAGAATTGTTTTTATTTTTTAGTGCATATTGCAGGTTACATTTTTTTTTCTTCCAAAAAGAATATATGATCTTGTATGAAAATACCATATGAAAAGTTAATGCAGGATTTATTTATCTTTTTACAAGACATGAAAGACACATTTAGTTTCCTTGTTTTTTATTTATTTATTTATTTTTTTGCATCATTCACATTTTACAACATTTTACATTAGCCAGGGGGTGAATACAAAATTACAATGAAATAACAAAAAAACAGATTTAAATAAAAACATGGAAATGTTGACATACATTAATACACTTAACAGCTTTCTTGTTTATCAGATTATAAATAGAATTTAGGTATTGTTTAATTTCTGATTTAAAAATTTGAAATAATGGTTTATAATCACTGTACTTACATTTATGTATACTAAACTTTGCTAACAAAAGTAGCAAATTAATTAAATAATATTCCTTATGGAATGACATGTCGTAAGTGAAAAAAAATCACTTTTTCAAAAAATATTTTCAAAGCAAATTTGAAAGATGGGCATAATATGATCTATAACAGGGGTCACCAAGTTCGGTCCTGGAGGGCCGGTGTCCCTGCAGAGTTTAGCTCCAACCCTAATCAAACACACCTGATGCAGCTAATCAAGGTCTTGTTAGGTATACTTGAAACTTCCAGGCAGGTGTGTTGAGGCAAGTTGGAGCTAAACTCTGCAGGACACCGGCCCTCCAGGATCAAGTTTGATGACCCCTGATCTATTACAAACTAACAGAAATCTAACCAAAATTAAGTTTGGTTGAATAAGGAAAACTCCTAAACAAATGAAAAAAAAAATTCTGTATGAAGACCACAAAAAGCATGTCGATAATCACAGTTAAATCTGTTTACATAAGGAAATAGTTACTGGGGTAATATTTATAAATGAGATGGAAAGAAATGTATTTTACTTTATTTGTTATTAAATATTTATGAGGTAATTTCCAAATGAGATGGAAAGAAATTTATTTTACTTTATTTGTTATTAAATATTTATGAGGTCATTTCCAAATTGTATGCCATATCAAACCATCAACACAGCTATTCCAGAAAGATATAATAGGAGGTCTAGAGCAGGGGTCGGCAAGTAAGTGTGGCATCGGGCCAAAAAAAATTTTTTGCCATTAGATGGCGGGCCAGAACATAGTCAAAGGATTATTTAAGATATTAATTGATGTAAAATTCAACTAGAATAGCATGTGACAGACTGTTAAAGTGTCTTTGTAACTGGTAGTGAGCTGTTACTCTGTGTTAAATCCTGTAGTAGGACAGTCATTAACAAAAAGCCACATTTGTGTGGCGGTGTCCGGCAGAGGATGTGAGTAGAGTGGAGCATCAACAATTTCCTCTCCTCACTCCGAGCATTTAATAATCACTGCTCCAGCTCCACTCCTCGCTCACTGATATCAGAAACACTGCTCCGCGTCTAAAGTATTTCAGTATGTTTGAAATATCACAGTTCTGTTCATAACGTATATTGAAAAATAAAATAACAGGAGAGTTTCATAGTGGCTTATTGGAACACGTAGCCTAGTGTGCAAACTTTTTTCCTACCACATGACAAGCTAATAACATGGTTGTCAGCATGAAAAGGTATAATTGCTGCTTTTTGCGGTGCAAATTTAGTTTGTGATGAAAATAACAGTACGTTTTTGTCAGTTATTTTACTTATGGATCGATGCATTTCTTACAGATTTCTGCTCATTCAAAATCGGATACAGATGAAGTAGCACTGTAAGATTACATTTGTTTGAATGCATTAATAAGGTATCATTTGAAACTGCAAAGGGTCTACTTTTATTTCTGTATAGTCATAATAACAACGAAATAATGTGCTTTTCTAAAATTAATAAAATAAACAGTTCTCTGACGGCTCTGTCTCTGGCACCTCTCTTCACAGACACGTAAATAAAACAACCTGAATCTCCGCGAATACTCACCTCAAATACATGAGAAATGTATGTATAGAAAGCTTAAAATGTCTACTTTTAAATGAAGTAAGTCACGTCCAAAACAAATATTCTATGTTAAAGTAATCCGTATGAAACCGACGCGATGTCCAGTTTTCCCGTCTCAACTCATTATATCTAATACGGTCACGCCCACGCGCCGTTCGCACCTTTCAGATTCAAACATCCACCTGAGGCGCGCGCGAATGTAAACGCCCACATCGCCTCCGCGTAAACAAACAAGTTCATCCCGGCTACTTTCTGTTTCTGGAAGAAGATCTGCTGAGAGAAATAACCCAGAATTTCAAAATGTGTGTTTGTTTGTTTTTGTTTTTTTCCTTCAGTGCACATAAACAATATACACTATGAAAATGCCAGGTTTTGTAATGTTTTTGTAAAGAATTCTCTTCTTCATTATTTCAGTCTTACTCCAAGTGTAACAATATACACTATAGCCTACCATTCAAAAGCTTGTAGTCAGCATATAGAAATTACAACTTTTATTTAGCACACAAGTAATGATAAAGACATTTATCATGTTACAAACTATGCTGTACTTCTGAACTTTCTATTCATAAAAAAAAAACAACCTTCTCAGCTCTTTTCAAAAGAATAATAATAATAATAAATGTTTTTTGAGCAGCAAATCAGAATATTAGTATGATTTCTGAAGGATCATGTGACTGGAGTAATGATGCTAAAAAGTCAGCTTTGAAAGACAGCTTTGATTGTTCCTAATAAACTGTTTAACTGCACATGCAAGTGAATCTCAAGTTATTTTGTGTGATAGCTAAATATATTCTAAATAAACTACAAACAAAAAATATATACATTTATTTTGTCCTCATATTCTTTCTTGTAACTCTTCCCTCTCAGTCACATACCCGACTGAATGGCTCATTATGCAGCTCATTATGTGGGCCTTTGTCTTCTCAGGTGTGAATGTGAAGGTTGACGCCTTCTCGCATAGACCCTTTTTACTCAAAAAGTGACTTAGAAAAATTAAATCAATATATTGTTTTCTGTGAGTAAGTAAACAAGATGATTTTCACATTATTCTGAAGCAAAACCACTAGACTACAAGATCCAATTCTCAAAAGACAAATGTTCTGTGTGTTTTATGGCCTTATTTCAGTGACTTCAAAATTGTAGTTTTTCACTAACCACGCATAAACGTTGCTTTCTCAAAAACACAATCATGTACATAAATGCTTCTAACATATTATTGTAGCCCAGTTTGTGCTGTTTACAGTGTTATTAGATTTTAGCCATTTATATGTTTATAAGCAACTGAAAAAAGCACAAATGTCAGGCCATGTCAAAACTTCTCAAAACCAGAGAAGCGGTAATCACCATTTAAACTGGAACACCATAATTTACAGCAGATACAAATGCATTCCGTCTGAAATATGGACAGTTGCAGCGTCTAAAAGTTAGGCTTCAGGAGTGAGGCTGCTGTATTTTGTTGTTGTTGTTTTGCGTGAGGCTGCTGTTGCGATAGCTATGAAGATTGTAAGTTACGTTATCTCTACATTAGTTCGCTACCCTTTGCAAAATTGCTCCTCAGTCTCAACCTTAACATTTGTCTCGCATATCAGTAAGCTATTACTCGGAGATGAAGTCGATTTGAGAACTGTTCGACCTACAAGTAAAGCATACCGTTTAATGTATAGTAATATTAGTATCACTCAGCTCAAGTGGAGGCAGCGCTAAGTGTCAGCCTGTAACAGCCTGTTTCAAGACGGAGAAACACCTCGCGTTTAGCCCGTCAGCTGCTTCAAAAATTTGTGTGCTGAAATTAAGAATTACAGTGGTTTATTTGACCTTGACTGGTCTGCAGAAAGCCAAGTCCTGATCCCAGCTGAACACCTCTGGTGTGACTTTAAATACAGACCTTGAGCCAAAAACTCATCACCAAACACCAATGACTTGTATAGACACTATAAGGAAAAAAGTGTTGGGACAACCCCTTCTTTAGAACAGAAAAAGGCACTAATAAAACTGTGGCAACAACGATGGGAACATAATTCATGTATTTAAAAATTGTATTTCCATCTCTGTTGCAACAGTTTTGGAAGTGTCTAAAATGACTGAACCCATATGTACAAGTCATTGGTGTTTGGTGATGAGTTTTTGGCTCACGGTCTGCATTTACAGTCACACCAGAGGTGTTAAACTGGGATTAGGACTTGGTTTTATGCAGACCAGTCAAGTTCTTCCACACTGACTGAATCAATCAGTTGAAGTTGATAAGCAGTTAAATGTGTTGGTTTACACACAGAGAAAAGTGTAAGCTTTTAATAAGTAAATTAATTTACTTAACATGTTAAAATTGATTTACAGTAATTTTTTTTGCTGTTTTCTAACAGTTTGGACTTGAATAAAGAAAGAAAACTTGCACTTAACCTTTTCACAGGCATTTTGTTTTCATAGACAGATATCGTGATGTATCATTATATGATTGTCTAACAATATATCGATTATCACAGAATCGCTGTATCGTGATTATATCGTATCGTGAGGTACCCTGCGATTCCCACCCCTGTGTGTACTGTATATATATATGGGGGGGGGGGTGGAGTTTAGTTTGTCATCTTTTCCACTCCTGACGAGTTTGCACCCCTGATGATGTCACCAGAAACTAAAGGTCTCAATTCTTCAGTTGAGACAACTTAGAAGGAACAAACAAATTGTATCACAAAACTTGATCGAAGAATCAAAGTACTGAACCGAATTAGAACAGCAATTTACAAAATTGAACTAAAAAACTATTCAGTTTACTAAATTAGATTGACTAATTGAATATAACTGACGGTACCCCAGATAACCTGATGCCCTGCACCAGTACAGTAACTGTCATGGAAGTGTTGTCTTTAGGGATGTAACGGTATGAAAATTTCTTATCACGATTATAGTGACCAAAATTATCACGGTTATCAGTATTATCACGGTATTGTTAAAATGTGCTGGAGATGTTCAAAAAGTACTGACACATAAATCACTTCACCGAGTTTTATAATTAAAAGTCAACAAACAACAAATAAAATTACTTTTTGTTTGCATAATCACTAAAACAAAAACATGACCAATGATGTTCGGATTTTAAATGACAACTTGACTGACAACAGATTAATAGCATGTTCAAATATCTAACGTTCAAATAAAGCTTTGAAAAAGATTCATAAAAATGTAAACATCACATTTCAGAAAAGGGTTAAGTCAAAATGATAATTAATAAATGGTTATATGTATTTTATCTGCTCCATAAATAATTCTATCTAACTTATCTGAATTGTTTAAATGTGTAGAATCCACATAAGCTTGTTTTTCATCAACCGGTCAAAATTTACAGCAGGGGGGGGATCACGTGACCCTTCGACGGTGATTCAGACTTAGTCTTTCACTCTGCTCACTTTGCCACATATTTTATGATCCTGTCAGCAGGGCCGCATTAAGACTGCACTGGGCCCCAGGGCTATGACTTACTGCAGGGCCCCCCATCACAATAATGATATATATATATATATATATATATATATATATAATCTAAAATCCTATAAAGCCTTAAATAGGATTTTTATCCCATATCAAAATTATTGATGCACTGAAATTTCATAATTTTTGTTACCAATTTCAATATCACAAAAGATAAGTAAAAATAAGCTTACTGAAGACAAGTAACCAGTCACAAATTAGGCTACAACAGAACAAAGATCATAAGAAATCGACCTACTTGAAATACTTAAAGCACTGAATAATATTATGATGTATAAAGAAAATATACAAATAGACTGAATGGTGTCCACTGTATTCAATATACATTCATTCTTATTTATTTTACAAAAGTGATTCAGTCAAGGACAGTAAGTGATTTTCTTTCTGATGTTTGATTTACATTATTGACACAAATGGCAACAGCAGATATTAGACTGCTTTAGAGGAATAGTTCACCCAAAAATGAAAATGCCGTTGTTGTTCTAAACCTGTATGAGATTCCTTCTGCTGTTGAATGCAAAATAATATATTTGGAACAATACTGGTAATCAGACAGTTGCTGGGCCCCCATGACTTCCATAGTATGAAAAAAATACACTATAATTGGAGCCAATGGGGACCAGAAACAGAAACATTTTTCAGAGTATCTTCTTTTATGTTGAGGAGAACAAAGAAATTCATAGAGGTTTAGAACAATTTGAGTTTAAAGGGATAGTTCACTTTGAAATTACAATTTGGTATCTATCAGCTTACCCCAAGGGCATCCAAGATGTAGGTGTCTTTTTTTCTTCAGTAGATCCAATTTTGATGTTTTAAGGTCAAACCGTTCTAGTCTGTCAGTCATATAATGGCAGGTATAGGTCACTGTCTCTATAAGAGGGAAAAAGAACATGCACAGAGAAATTCAAATTAAACAATTCCCCATCGTAACTACACATTGATGGCCTAAGACACGAAACGAGCGGTTTGTGTGAGAAAACGAACAGTATTTATATAGTTTTTTACCTCTTGTACACAACCATGTCCAAGTGATCTGAGTGTGCACACACATCCGGTGTGTGATGTGTGTGCGCGTGCGCTCTGGCTCACGCTTGACGGAGGGCGTGTCTGAAGCGTGGTGCTGACGCAACTTTGTGTTTTTTTCTTGTTGGAAGACGCGCACTGTCATCGCTCGTGTCGTTTCTGAACTGTCTACTCTAGGATAATGATGACTTCTTTTAAGCAGACCCGCTTTCTGTCATGCATTGTATTTCTATACGAGCGCTCCATGTATCCGTTTCATTCATCTGTAACTAGCCAAACACACATGCCGCAACTCCACCCTCCTCACCCTGCGTCACTTCCACCTAACCATGTAAAAAATAACAGATCCAGGAACAGTTTATTGAGACATGACACCGGCGAGAAAAAAAAAAAAGGAATCTTACTATGACGAAGGATTAGTCCATTTATAATATTTGTGCCATTCCGAAATTAAAGAGCCATCATTTTGAACCAAAAGGAATATACATAACCGTATATAATAATACTGTCAAACAATTCAAATAATTTTTTAAAGCACCACGCTTCAGACACGCCCTCCGTCAAGCGTGAGCCAGAGCGCACCCACGCACACGTCACACACCGGATGTGTGTGCGCACTCAGATCACTTGGGCATGGTTGTGTACAAGAGGTAAAAAACGATATAAATACTGTTCGTTTTCTCACACAAACCGCTCATTTCATGTCTTAGGCCATCAATGTGTAGTTACGATGGGGAATTGTTTAATTTGAATTTCTCTGTGCATGTTCTTTTTCCCTCTTATAGAGACAGTGACCTATACCTGCCATTATATGACTGACAGACTAGAACGATTTGACCTAAAAACATCAAAATTGGATCTACTGAAGAAAAAAAGACCTACATCTTGGATGCCCTTGGGGTAAGCTGATAGATACCAAATTTTAATTTCAAAGTGAACTATCCCTTTAAGTATATGACAGTATCTTCATTTTTGGGTGAACTATCCTTTTAAGATCTCATCATATCCAGGATCTCATATCTAACACTACACATGCTTTATCTTTATATATTAACTTTCATTTAAGACACAAATAACTGTGTTTACGAGGATACTCGCAAAGACGAGATTTTTTTTTACACATAACTGTGTATTTGAACGTTTAGGCGCAAGGAGCGAAAAGTTTAGTCAGCCAATACGAGCAGGTGCGCGCTGCGCGAATCAGGCTGAAACCGCCCTATGCACGCATTTACCAGAATGAATTCTGCCCCACTGCTTAATGTTCATTAACAGTTTAAACTATTTGTTTTAAAACCTGCTTAAAACGCATTTAAATGATAAGCTTAGCCTACATCTTGATGCGCAAAAGGATTGATATATTTCTACCGGATTATCTCACAACCCTTAAATGAATAGCCTATATAGAGTTTGTTCAAACACAAAACCAATATACTGTACATCCAGTTAATAATCAAACTAACCTAAAATCTGTGTGGACGATGATGCTGTATTTATTTATTTTTTTCTGCTCTGCGCAGACAGTTGTGCGCGGTCCACTCGCTGTTCCAACAACTTCCACTCCATCATTAGCTTTAGTAAAATAACCCGATAGCTGGGGATTTTACTGACTAACTTGTTTTTTTTCTGTTCTTCATATTTGGAGTTTTTCATTTTATGTGCCCCGCTCTCTCAGAATTGCTGACATTTTTACTTATAGAATATTGTTCTTTGCGCGACCATTTCCATATTACTCCAGAACGAAGTGAAGAGTGGAGGTGAATGGAGACATACTGGGCAGCGATCACCTGATAGATACAGTGCACATATCGTTCAAAAGTCAAATACAGAATAAATGCATTTGATAGGTAAACCAAATTCAGACTTTACGCTTCAATCTCAAATGCTAATGCATGGAATTTACGGAAAAGCTAAACTAAATAACAGCGCTAATAAGTGGGGGGCGTGGTGGATTTGGTGATCAGCGCGCCAGTCAATCCCACAGCCAATCACGGGCCCCCTCCTTGCTCGGGCCCCGGGGCTTCAGCCCCGCCTAGCCCAATGGTTAAAATGGCCCTGCCTGTCAGTGAAACTTAAACCACTCTGCATTGGACCCATCATGAGTACTAAGGCAGACAAAGGGGATCGGAAAAGAGAGATTGAGCAATCGCCAATGAAGAAAAAAAATCAGAGATTCAGCCATCTCCAGAGAAGAACTCGACGATACTATTGCTAACCGCATTGAACTAGCATTTAAAGAGCAGCAAAGCACTTTGAATTCGGTTGTGAATTCGGCAGTAAGAGATGCGATGGACTCGGTGCTGATTCCAGCATTGCGCGCACTGCGTGAGGACATACAAGCGACCAACAAGTCTGTTAAAGAGCTAAGAGAGGAATTTGAGGCCATAACTACCACGGCGAAGCAGACACGTGACCGCGTTGATTTTGTTCAGGCAGATACACGTGAGGATAGAAGGACAGTCAAGGACTTAAGAAATAAGATGGAACGACTCACCGAGAAGATGACGGATGTTGAGGTCAGGTGCAGGAGAAACAACGTACGACTGGTGGGGCTGCCAGAGGCAGCTGAGGGATCCGACGCGGCTGGTTTCCTCAGAGTTAATCTTTCCAAGTGGATTCCTTCCTTGAGGGGCCTCGACATTGAGATTGATCGGGCGCATCGCGTGTATGACGGAGGGAGGGGCTCCGATCGGCCGCGCACTCTCATCTTCCGTGTACTGAGATGGCATGACAGATCAGATATCCTGAAGGGTGCTCGGCAGGCTTATCCGGTGAAATGCGCACAGAGCAACGTCACACTGCTATTTTTTCCCGACTTTAGTCCGGCTACAGTGATCAGGTCCGGTTTTGAAGAAGATGACAGCGCTTGGTCTCCAGCCCTTCCTCATCTATCCGGCGGTAATTAAACTACGCCACAAAGGGGAACAGAGAAGCTTCGATTCCCCTCAGAAAGCGGAGGATTTTATCAGCCGGGATGGACATGGTCCTAGCTGCCCGAGAGGGGATGATGCCAGGATGGACATGGATGCTTGCTAAACCTATTTTTTGCTTTTTCTTTTCTCTTCTCTCCTACTGGGATATTGTCCTTGTATATCCGGTACAACGATCTCTTTGCTGGTAAGACTGACACTCCTTTTTTCTTTTTTGGATGGGACTAATGGAGGGTAGGTTTAATTAATAAAAAAATATTTTTTTGGCTGTGTGAGCCTTTCGGGAGACATGCCTTGCGTTGGAGTGGATCAGTCAAGAACTATCACTGATTTTTGTTGCTCAGTCAGACCTATGTTCTCAGTAATGTGCGGTCTGAGTTGTTCCTTGTTTATGGTTGTCCGTTGTTCATATTTTTATGTTGTTTTTGTTTTTGTTTTTTACAGCAGAGATTTATATTTTTATTTATTTTACCTTATTTCTAAAGGGATTTTTCATCTGGGAGGTTTGGTATCTAAAATGCACATCAGCGTTTACGTATTATTTACAGAATGGAAGTGCTTCTGCTTTTTTTCATTTATTGAGTACAATCTTGGGATTATGAATATTCAATGCATACTCTAAATATTTTATCACTGAATGTGAATGGTTTAAATTCTGCTGTTATACGAACCCGTGTGTTAGAATATTTACACCGTAAATCTATTTCATGTGCCCTAATTCAAGAGACACATTTAAAACAATCTGACGTGGCACGTTTCCAGAATAAGTATTATAAATTAGCAGCTTTTTCCAGCGCTCAAAATAAAACTAAGGGGGTGCTTATCCTTGTTAACCGGAAGTTAAATTTAACAATTGAACACCTTGGTAGTGATGAGAAGGTGTGGGATTACAAATTATATTTAAATGTTTAACTTAGATTCTTATTATCAACTGTGCTCTGTCTCAATCAAGTCATGTTGATTGGCAGAGATTCAAAGAACCCAGACGTTGATTCAAAGAACCCCTGGCCCAGACGTTGATTCGTTAGGTTGATTGGATTAGTGTCTATCTTTCGGAGCCCCCTGGCCCAGACGTTGATTCGTTAGGTTGATTGGATTAGTGTCTATGCATTTGATTATTGGGTTTGTCTCCACCTCCAAGAGTCCCTCCTCCAGAAATGCCTATAAAATGACCTTGTAAAGTTGCTTGAGTGGAGATTTTCGATGACTACAGACCAACAGCTTGTGTTCTCAATAAAGAATCCTACTGACGATCCATCCGATTTCTCCTGGTCTTCTCTTCTGAGTTTTCTACACTTTAGAAGAACCAAGTTCACAACAGATGGTGCCGTGACCCGGATAGAGCTCCTCACCTGAATCCAGATTGAAACTTCAAGCTTAACAAAGATCTGACTTCGTTCCAGACTGAATCTTTCTGTACAACCAAGGGTTGGTGAGTGTCACTCTATCCAAAAGAACCTTTAAGACCAGTACAAATTTGTTATCCTCTGCGCCGTCAGAGAAGAGTTAACAGACAGCTGTAGGGTTTGGTTAACTAAGTTATCCTCTAAAAATTTCTTTTAGAGATGAAGGTTATCCTCTGTTCAGGCAGGGAAGATTTAGCATTACGTGCTAATATTTTGTTATCCTCTGTTCCAGCAGGGAAGAATTGTTTATCCTCTGTTCAGGCAGGGAAGATAAGCATCACATGCTAATATTTGTTATCCTCTGTTTCAGCAGGGAAGAACTGGTTACCCTCTGTTTTAGCAGGGAAGATTAGCGTAAAGTGCTAGTAATTTGTGTTATCCTCTGCTTTGCCAGGGAAGGTTAACAATAGTTGATGTGTTAACAAGCGTACCCTCTGTTGATCAGAGAAGTTTTAGTGTTTTGTTTTGTTTTTTGTTTAGTGTTTGTTTGTGTGGTACAGAAGAAACTTACAAAATGGTTAGAAGGAATGCTAGGCTGATTCCAACCACAGAAAAGAGTGGTCTTGCGACTCCTTTGTGGTCAGATAGTGAATTCAAAACGCTGTTAGGGGAACAAATGAACCTAATAGTCACTGAGAAAGTTAGACAAGAACTAACTCAGAAATATGAGATCCATCCAGACAAGACTTGGTCTGTAGAAGAGTGTAAAAAGGTACTAGGAGCATGTATTCGCAAGAACAATGTGAAAGGCATTATCTGTTGTCACAGAGAATTCAGTTTAACATTAGCCACACAAAAGTCTCAGCGTAACTCAGAGCTAGAGAAACAGAACAATGAACTCCGTGCTAGAGTATCCACTTTGACTAAGAAATTGAACCTCAAGAGAGCTGCAGCAAAAACTGATGTGAAAGTTAGTCAGCCTGATAACATTTACCCTGATTTACAAGCGTTTTTTGAAACAGATGTAGCTCTCCAATCAGTAACTGATGTGCCTGTAAATTCAGTCAATGTGTGTGGTGCTAGGAGAAGGTCTCAGGGAATTGAGGAAACTGATAGTGTTCCTCTCAATTCTTCTGTTGTGCAAATACAAACTGTTGCCAAAGCTTTATGTCCTAAAGATATAGAGAGACTATCTCAGAGTTTACCGTCAGCACGCACACATTTTTCTGAATTTAGAAGAACATTGATCAGTAAAATGCGTCTTTATGACATGTCGTTGGCAGAAGTCACGCAGCTGATGTCACAAATCCTAACTGAATCTGAATTCAACAGTTTTGAATCTGCTGTTGCTTCTGAACTGCGAAATGCCAGTAAGGGTGATTTACGAGAAGGTGTTTTGAAAATTCTAAAGAATATCATGGGACCCAAAATAGACTGGTCCAGAATCACTAACTGTGTGCAAAGGAAAGAAGAATCTGTGAGTGAATATACTGAGAGATTTTGTCAGTCAGCTGTAATTTACAGTGGAATTGTTGATGACCCTGAAAGTGTGCTAGAGGACAAGGGACCCCTGGTTCGTATCTGGTCAGATGGCCTTGTAGCCGAATACAGAAAAGCTTTACCATTCTTAGATCTAACTTGGTCTAACAGAACTCTCAGAAGTAACCTAGACAGGTTACCTACATGGGAAAGAGATGCTGATGTCAAGGCAAAAGTAAGAGTAGCAGCAGCTACGTTTAACACAACTAAACAAGACAATAGATGGTCTAAAAGAGAAAGCAAATGCAAATACTGTGAAAGGTAGCATAAAAGAGAAAGAGATTGATTTTTTGCTTGATACAGGTGCAGAAATTACAGTAATCCCTACAAAATTGGCACAAGGTTTAAACATCCCATCAGGAATGGTGTTAGGTCAGACTGTAAACGTAAAATGCCCTCACGCAGTGTCCGCACTAATGAATCAAGCAAAAGTCACTTCTGTCACCTCCTCTCATTGGGGAAATTGGTTAACGACCCTCACAGCCCCGAATATTGTTATACAGCGTGCACCAGTCACGAACCCATCCTCATGTATGATGTCTGCAATGACTGAATTTGTGTTAGAGGATGAAGGCGAAATGACTCATGATTGTGTTACGCTTACATATGCAGCGACAAGTGAAATAGCAGAAACTCCCATAGAGAACGCAGAATTGGAGTTGTTTGTTGATGGTTCAGCTCAAGTTATTGAAGGTAACAGACGAGCAGGATATGCAGTAACTTCCACCACTGAAGTAGTTGCTTCAGGTCGTCTTCCAGATCATTTTTCAGCTCAAGCTGCAGTATTGTGTCAGGGAAGGAAAACTTGGACTCATGTGTCACACTGTAAAGTTGTTCCTCCCCCTGCAGGGATAGGATAGGACAGACACAAGAACCAGTGAGGAGCCCAGGGAAGAACCGAAAGCAACAGGCTTCGGGGGCGAACCCTGCGGTGAAGATTTCCTCATAGGCCTTTCCCCATCCAATAGTCCATCCTTTCCTCACTGTTCTTTAGGTGTCGCAGGAATTGAGAAATAGGGAAAGAAGGAACAACAATAGCAGACTATATTTGAACAGAGGATACAACCCTAATGTTTGCAGACTCTACAACAAATACTGCTATGTGCCGTTGTTCTCTTTTGTTTTGGTTTTGTTTTTTTGCTTCCTCTGTGCAGATACCACTTGATGGCTGTCCTGAGATCCATATGCACCGCCCTTCTCACCTGCGGATGAAGCCACAACCTCTAGAAAACAACTAGACCCATTGCCGAGCCAACTATCACACAAGAAAGAGAAAAGAAAGAAGAAAGAAAAAAATACACAACGCAGAGACTCACATACGGGAACTTCAGTCATCCATCAACATGATCAAGATTTTCGTACTATTAACCATCATGGACATCACGCAAAGTGTAGACCCCAGAAACAACATATTCTTAGAGCTGATGAATATGTCAAGAAATGCCTTGTTTGCTGGAAAGAACGTTTGCACATTCTTGGTCTTTCAGCAAAATTACACCAGATGACTGAAGATAATTATTCATGGTTCGGAAACTTGTTAGGTAAACCCTGGCTGTGGATCAAGGAAATAGCAATTCTGCTGTTGTTTCTCCTACTTGCGTACTATCTATGCATCCACAGTATCAAGTGTTTCGTTCAGCAAATGACGCCCGCCTCTCACGAGGAAATGACAGTTCCAACCAGAAAAGATTATTACCTGTAAAAACTTCACGGACCCTAATTAAATGTTTGTTTCTGTGTCAGCATGCAATTACATATAAGCAACACAGAACATGTACAATGTGCCTGTAACGATTACAAGTTACAAGAATTAACTTTCAAGTGTCTAAATTTGTATTTTGTGAGAGTTATTAGAACTCTCAAAGGGGGAATTGTGGGATTACAAATTATATTTAAATGTTTAACTTAGATTCTTATTATCAACTGTGCTCTGTCTCAATCAAGTCATGTTGATTGGCAGAGATTCAAAGAACCCAGACGTTGATTCAAAGAACCCCTGGCCCAGACGTTGATTCGTTAGGTTGATTGGATTAGTGTCTATCTTTCGGAGCCCCCTGGCCCAGACGTTGATTCGTTAGGTTGATTGGATTAGTGTCTATGCATTTGATTATTGGGTTTGTCTCCACCTCCAAAAGTCCCTCCTCCAGAAATGCCTATAAAATGACCTTGTAAAGTTGCTTGAGTGGAGATTTCGACGACTACAGACCAACAGCTTGTGTTCTCAATAAAGAATCCTACTGACGATCCATTCGATTTCTCCTGGTCTTCTCTTCTGAGTTTTCTACACTTTAGAAGAACCAAGTTCACAACAAAGGGTAGATTTGTTTTTATCCGATGCAAAATATATAATAATTGGTTAGCATTGGTCTCTATTTGTGGTCCTAATGAGACAGACAGTGCATTCCTTACACAGATTTCCAAAACTCTACTTGAGGAGGTTGATTGCCCTCTAGTGGTGGGTGGTGATTTTAATGCTGTCGTAAATCCTGCTTTAGATAAATCTCAATCTGATACAACAGCCAATCCATCCTCTAAATTATTGAATAAATTTATCACTGAGCTCAACTTAATCGATCTATGGAGAATTCAGAATACTAAAGCTAAGGACTTTTTTTCTAATAGACACAAGACTTTCTCTAGGATAGACTACATATTTCTCAGCCCATCTTTAATTTCATCTAATTCCTCCATCTCTATATTACCAATTTTATTATCTGATCATTCTGCTGTGTTGTGCAGTGTTCCTCTTTCCGATGTTAAAGCCAAGTCCCCTAGATGGCGCTTTAACATATAATTATTAAGTAATCAGACTTACAGACATTACTTCTTTAAAAGAATATATTAAGGAATTTCTTGAAATTAATATGCCCTCTGATGTGGATCCTCAAATACTGTGGGAAACGACTAAGTGTGCTATACGAGGTTTCTGTATATCTTTCTCTTCTACTCTTGCCAAAGCAAAAACTCACCAGTTTACACAATTAGAAAATAAAATCCAATCATTACAAAACCTACAAAAACAACATTTTACTGAGCAACAGGCTACACAGCTGTCCTCTTTAAAAGAAGAATATGATTTACTTTCACACTCAAAGGCGGAATTTATTTTACATAGGACTAGACAAAAATATTATTTTGAATCAGAGAGACCTAGTCATTTATTGGCCCTTAGGTTGAAAGAATGCGAGTCTAAGGCATATATTAGCGCAATAAAATCATCGGATGATCAGGTCACCATGAACCCTCTGGCAATTAATGACATATTTAAAGGTTTTTACACAAATCTGTATAAAGCCGAAACAGATTTTGATGAACCAATTTGTAAGCAGTATTTAGATAAATTGGAACTGCCTCGGATCTCACAGATGGATAAAGAATCTTTGGAGGCCCCATTAAGTTTGGAGGAACTCCACGTCTCTCTAAAAAGCCCTCAAAAGGGCAAATCGCCGGGTCTAGATGGTCTCCCCCTGAATTATATTTAGAAATTTGGGATTTGGTAGGGATACTTATGCTTAACTCATTTAATTTTGCAATTGAATTATTTCATAGAGATCAAAAAACATCACTGATTTCATTACTTCTTAAAAAAGGGAAAGATCCATTAGATTGTTCCAGCTACAGACCAATTTCGCTTATCCCATGTGATCTAAAAATCTATGCTAAAGTTTTTGCTTCTCGTATGGAGAAGGTAATTCACAGTCTGATCAAGGAGGACCAAACTGGTTTTATCAAGGGGCGCAATGCATCTGACAATATGCGTCGACTCCTTCATATTCTTGACTTTGCGGACTCTCACCCAACCCCTTGTGCGGTCTTTTCACTTGATGCAGAAAAAGCCTTTGACAGGCTAGAGTGGAATTATATGTGGGCAGTTCTGCAATGTTTCGGCTTCGGTGAACACTTTGTTTCTATGATTAAGACATTATACCACTCACCTGCAGCATCAGTCATAACTGGTAATATTATTTCCCCCTCATTCCCTTTACAGCGGGGAACGAGGCAGGGGTGTCCGCTTTCCCCCTTATTGTTTTGTCTATCTTTTGAACCCTTAGCATAAGCCATAAGGAAATCTGAAGTATCGATTAAGATTCATGACCATAATCATAGTATTTTATTATAGGCTGATGATATTATTCTATATTTAGACCACTTTGATGTTTCAGTCTCTAGTATAATTAAGGAATTTGATAATTTTAGTAGCCTATCAGGATATAAAATAAATTGGAGCAAATCTGCTTTAATGCCAATTAACAATGTTAAGGTTAATTCTTCTATTCCCTCATTTATCCCTATTAAGGAATCTTTCATCTATTTGGGCATTACCATATATAAAAACATTCATAAGATTGCCAGAGACTATTTTAATAACATTTTAGTTAAGGTCAAAAATGAAATTCCAAGATGGAAGAATCTTAAAGTCTCTCTCCAAAGAAGAATCTCCACTGTTAAGATGAATTTGTTACCTCGATTTAATTTTTTTTTCTCTATGCTACCACTTTCTCCCCCTCCAGGTTACTTTAAGGAGATCAACTC
Organism: Schizothorax lantsangensis; assembly: GCA_027422415.1. Taxonomy (NCBI): domain Eukaryota; kingdom Metazoa; phylum Chordata; class Actinopteri; order Cypriniformes; family Cyprinidae; genus Schizothorax; species Schizothorax lantsangensis. The sequence continues at coordinate 30,885,602 of CM049842.1, read as the reverse complement.
CATAATTTCTAAGTTTATCTGGAATGATAAATGTCCCAGAATTAAACTTACCACATTACAACATCCTAATAGCGCAGGAGGACTGGCTGTACCAAATTTTGAATTGTATTATTGGTCGTTCCAGCTTAAGGCTCTTCATAATTGGGTTGATCCTCAATCTACAGTTTCATGGAGGGTGATTGAAGCTGACAAGGTTAAACCAAATAGACTTCAAGATATTTTATTTACTGGCACAGGAAAAAAAGGGGATAATTATAAATTTGGTCCGGTTGTGGCTAACTCTATTAAAATCTGGAAAACGGTTGAACGTAGGATAGGTGGACCCTTCAAATTCTGTAACAGTACACCCTTATGGCACAATTTAAATTTTGTATGTGGAAATCATCCATTTGTCCAACCCTCTTGGTCTTCTTTAGGTGTAAACACGTGCGGTGATATATATGATAACCAGGGACTCTGTTCATTTCAGACATTAAGAACCAAATTTTGTCTACCAGCATCCGCATATTTTGTCTTTCTTCAATTACGTTCTGCTCTCAAAGCTTATGGCGTTCCTTGGTCTTCTTCCATTTCCTCTCATCCTATGCGGAACTGGATTGCACCATCTGTTGGTCGGCCATCTGTTTCCTTAATATATAATAAAATTATTGCTTGTATTACAAAACCTCTTTCTATTAAAACTATTTGGAATAGGGAATTGTCTGACCTTAATTTATCTGTCGACTGGGAGAGAGTGTGGTCTAATCTCAGCTTAACATCTAAAAATCTGACTCACTCTTATTCACTTCAAAGTCATTCATAGAGCATACATAACTCCTTACAAAAGATTCAAAATGAAACTACAGTCAAATTTGAACTGCCATATATGTAACACTACATCATCAGGCACTTTTCTGCATATGTTTTGGGAATGTCCTGTCGTCATCAGTCTATGGACACATGTAAACCTGGTTTTGTCATCATTACTGCGAATTGATTGGTCTGTTAACCCAAGTTTGTGTCTTCTTAATGATGATTCTGGTCTCTGTATTAGTTCGATGCAATAGAGAATGTTGTTTGCTGGTTTTACAGCTGCGAAGAAGACAATAATCCAGAACTGGTTTACACCACACATGTGTAGAAAAACATATTGGATCCATAGCCTCCTGCAAATAGTGTCATGTGAATGTACAACGGCGCGAGTCGGTGGGGTCAGGCCTTCGACCATTGATGCTTGGCAGTGTTTTTTTTGTTGGATATACGTAATTGTATAAAGGAGTGACTTTTGTGTTCTTGTTGTCCTTCCCTCTCCCCCTCCCTTTTGATTGGACCTTGAGATGTTGAGTATGTGTCTGTTGTTTTGTTTGTTATATTTTGGATACTATGTTGTGTTATGTTTGAATTTTTTTTTTTTTTTAATTGTTGTTAACAAAAAAAAAAAAAAACAGCAGGGCATGCAAATTCGGTCTGTTTCTGGTCAGACAGAAACTGCACAAAGGCTGAATGTAAATATAAGTCTCTGTAAATCCACTTTCTGACACTGAGTGGCACTTATAGAAAAGCTGAATACAGCTGTTTCCCGTAACCTCTGTGAACAAAGCAGTATTGAGATTAAGAACACTTCTAGGTATTACATGGAGCGAAGATGAAAACAAAATGCCATCGAATCGTTTCTGAAGACAGTCAGAACCTTCAGAGGTACATTCATATAATTAATTAATTCATATATTAATTTGTATAATTCCCTCAGCACTCTTTTAAAACCTCCCAGCTTTTCCGCCCTGTTTTCACTCAAAACGAAACTACTCTGCACGCTGTGTGCACGTGGGACTGTTACTGAAAACTGTGCTTTAAGCTGGACAGTATTTATTTATCTTGAGTTGTTCAAATCGTGGTAATCGAATACGGTTTTAATGATAATTCAAAAATGAAACGGTAATACTAACCGTGGGGAATTTTATCATGATTTATCGTCAAACCGGTAATCATTACATCCCTAGTTGTCTTGTTGTTTGCTGTTTTTGTCTGCTGCTTCTGCCTGTGTATCCAGTGCTTGCCGATGTCTCCAACTCGACACATCGCCAATCAAGGGGGGTATGTAGTATCAGAACGAGTCAGACAAAATTAAGATTCGATCAGAACATCGAAACATGAGGAGCTGAAATTCCAGAGAAGCCCCAAGAAAACAGGACGTCGTAAATCAGATTCCTAGCTCCAGCCATCTGAAGAAAGCCTAACCAGCAAGCCTCTTTCACAAAACAGCTTGCAACATTGAGACAAAAGAACACTTATTGATAATTCCAATTAAGGAAGGAGACTGTCAAATTTGGGGCAAGTAATCAAGACTGATGGTCAAAGAGATGGCCGCCACATGTAAATCTGTGATAGAAATCACGAGCTACAGACTTTCTGTCACAGAATGGCCAGGCTCTTCCTCGAATCAATTACCACGATCCACCTCACCTGAATATTAATCACTCGCACCTGCACCTCATCACCGCTGCAATCACCACTCTCATAAGAGCACCCGTCTCAGTTCACTCAGTTGTCCGATCTTGTGGAAGCTACAAGGACCGACACGCCACTGAATCGTCTGCCTGAGTATACTTACCTGAATACCTTTCCTGCTATACTTACCTCCTGTTTGCCTCTCACTTCCAGATACCTGGAAAGCTGTGGACACTAGAGACCTTCGGGCTCTTCGGGATCTCTGTCTGCAGCGCACCTGCCAAGGACGAGATAGCTCAGTCAGAATCCCAGCAAACTCACTACTAGACGTTCAAGAAAGACCACTCACCGCACTTGAAGATATTCTCCACTATTGTTAACTGTTTGCTTTTAATAAACACCTTCTCTTCAAACACCATCTCTGTGTCAGACAGTTCCGTAACAGAAGATCGGACCTAGACAGCTACAGGATGAGTGCATCGGATCCATTTCAGGAACTGGTTGACACACTGAAGAGAATACTCACCCGTTCAGCTTCACCGCCATTACCGGCTTCAACTCCCACTCCAGTCACTTCAGCTATCAGCTCTTCTTTTCCAGTCATGTTCGCCAGTCCCATGGCCCGACCAGCGCCCTACTCAGGTGATCCAGAGGAGTGCAATGGCTTTATATTACAGTGTTCACTAACCATTGATTTGCATCCTCAGATGTTTCTCACAGATCAGGCTAAAATAGCCTTTGTAATCACTTCCCTCACGGGACCAGCTTTAAGATGGGCACAGACAGTTCTGAGTCAAGCAGGTCCCGCTACACACTCCTATGCCCAATTCCTCGCCCATTTCCGGGAAGTTTTCAGCAGCTCACCAGGGGACTCTTCTGTTGGCGAACAGTTATATCAATTGCGACAGGGCTCAATGACCATCCACCAATACGCCCTGAAGTTCCGTACCCTAGCGGCTGCTAGTGGTTGGAATGAGCCCTCGCTTATCACCACCTTCCGTCAAGGTTTGAACCCCCAGCTGAAATCACATCTAGCTGCATATGATGACACCCATGGGCTCGAGAAGTTCATCCAACTCGCCATCCGATGTTCAAACCGGATTAATATCAGACCCACGGATTCTACTCCAGCTCCAGCCATTGTCACTCCTCCCAATCACCAGCCAGAGGCTAGAGACCAACCTGAGGCTATGCTGACCGACATGTTCCGCCTGACACCTGCTGAGCGGAGACGTCGCTTGACGAGAGGACTCTGTCTGTACTGTGGAGGCGAGGATCATCGTATCCAGACATGTATCCTTCGCCCTCCAAGGCTATGGGTGAGCGGTATCCAGCCTGTTATCCCGAAGTTGAATCCCCTTACCACGTGTGCTCATCTGATAATTGATACCCATCTGCTTCCAGTCACCGTCCTCCTTGACTCCGGCTCTGCAGGAAACTTCATCTCAGGGAGCCTCTGCCAGCAGCTCCGTCTCACGACCACAACGACCAAGACCACCTACCAAATCCAGACCATAACAGGTACACCTCTCACTCGTCGCCTAGTTAAAAGTTGTGTAGGACCATTACAGCTCCGTATCGGCTTACTCCACCAAGAATCCATCCATCTGTTGGTATTGGAGGAATCTACCGTGGACATAATATTAGGTCTGCCCTGGCTGGTGAAACATGACCCTGTGTTATCTTGGAGGTCTGGAGACGTATTGAAGTGGGGCTCCAATTGCTTCCCGCAGTGCTTCCCGCGGCTGCCTCAACCTTCACCTAAAGTGCCTGTACAGCTACCGCTTCAAGCCACATCCATTGAGAGCCCAGTTGAGAGGCAATCTGTTGAATGCCCATCCGACTATGCCTCTTTCGGTGACGTCTTCTGCCCCAGAAGAGCTTCACGTCTTCCACCTCATCGGCCATGGGACTGTGCCATCGACCTAGTTCCGGGTGAGTCAGTACCACGGGGTAGGATCTATCCCCTATCACTACCTGAACAGAAGGCCATGGAGGAGTATATTGAGGAAGCCCTCAAACAGGGATACATTGCACCATCAACTTCCCCTGCTGCCTCCAGTTTCTTCTTCGTGGCCAAAAAGGACGGAGGTCTACGTCCCTGCATAGATTACCGTAAGCTCAATCAAATCACCGTCAAGTTCAGATATCCCCTTCCTCTTGTCCCGGCAGCTCTGGAACAACTCCGCGGTGCCACCATTTTCACCAAATTGGACCTCCGCAGCGCTTACAACCTCATTCGCATCAGAGAAGGGGATGAATGGAAGACCGCGTTTGTGACCCCTACTGGCCACTATGAATATAGGGTTATGCCCTATGGGCTTGTCAATGCCCCTTCAGTTTTCCAAGACTTTATGCATGAGGTGCTCCGGGAGTTTCTCCATCATTTCGTAATTGTCTACATAGACGACATATTGATATACTCCCGGAGCCTGGCCGAACATCGCCACCATGTTGCGGAGGTCCTCCAACAACTACGCAAGTACCAGTTATACCTCAAAGCCGAAAAATGCATCTTCCACCAACCTTCAGTCCATTTCCTTGGGTACATCATCAGTAAAGGTGGCATTCGCATGGACAAGGGGAAGGTGGAAGCCATCACCTCCTGGCCACGACCCACCACCATCAAGGAACTTCAGCGATTTCTAGGGTTTTCCAATTTCTACCGTCGCTTCATTGCTAACTACAGTTCCATTACCAGTCCACTCACAGATCTGCTTAAAGGAGGTAACAAGTCTCTGTCCTGGGATTTAAGTGCCACGAAGGCATTCAATCACCTGAGGGAAACATTCACTACCGCACCTCTCCTGGTTCATCCGAACCCCGATCTGCCCTTTATTGTAGAAGTGGATGCCTCAACCACTGGAGTAGGTGCGGTCCTTTCACAGCAGCAGGGGAAGCCCTCCAAGCTCCATCCATGTGCCTTCTTTTCAAAGAAACTCAGCTCGGCGGAGAGGAATTATGACATTGGGAACCGGGAACTGCTAGCGATTAAGCTTGCCCTAGAGGAATGGAGACACTGGTTGGAGGGGGCTACACATCCATTCTTAGTGTTAACCGACCACAAGAACCTGGAATATCTGCGAGATGCTAAACGCCTCAACCCACGCCAGGCCCGATGGGCCCTATTCTTTACCAGATTCAATTTTAAAATCTCCTATCGCCCTGGTCCTCGTAATGTCAAGGCAGATGCCCTGTCTCGTATCCAGGCCACCGAAGAGACCCTAGAGGAGCCTGAAGGGATCTTACCAGCAGATATCATTACGAGCCCCATCGTATGGACCTCTCCGCCAGTTGTCTCCGCCACACCTCCATCCAATCCGCCGGGCTGCCCTCCTAACCACCAGTATGTACCCAGGATACAACGGACTCCCCTCATTCACTCGTCACACACTTCACTTGGTACTGGCCACCCAGGGGCCAACGCTACTCTCTCGCTGCTAAGAGATCGCTTCTGGTGGCCAAACATGGCAAGGGATGTGAGAAGGTTCGTTCAGGGCTGCCCAGACTGTGCCATTTCCAAGAGTTCCCGTCATCTTCCCTCTGGCAAGCTGGTACCATTACCCATACCCAATCGCCCCTGGTCACACCTAGGAGTTGACTTCATCACCGATCTACCATCATCCGATAACAACACCTGCATCCTAGTCATTGTGGATCGGTTCTCTAAATTCTGTCGACTCCTTCCACTACCTGGGTTACCCACTGCCATGCAAACGGCTGAGCTACTTTTCAATCACGTCTTCAGATACTACGGCATACCCGAAGACATAGTCTCTGATAGAGGGCCCCAATTTATCTCACGGGTGTGGAAAGCCTTCTTCTCGCTCCTGGGTGTGACCATCAGTCTAACCTCTGGCTATCATCCCCAATCCAATGGGCAGACTGAACGCAAAATCCAGGAGATTGGGCGATTCCTGAGAACCTTCTGCCACGGCCGCCAGAACTCTTGGAACCAGTTCCTAGGCTGGGCAGAGTACGCCCAAAATTCCCTTCGCCAAGGATCCACTGGACTCACTCCCTTCCAGTGCGTACTCGGATTCCAGCCTCCCCTATTCCCCTGGTCCGGAGATCCTTCCGATGTGCCCGCTGTTGACCACTGGTTCCGAGAGAGCGAGGGAGTCTGGGACTCTGCACACCACCATCTACAGCAGGCAGTGCGCAGACAAAGGATCACAGCAGATGCTCGCCGATCACCCACACCTACTTACCTTCCTGGACAAAAAGTATGGCTCTCCACACGGGACATTAGGCTGCGCCTGCCTTGCCGTAAGCTAAGTCCCAGATTCGTTGGTCCCTTTACCATTCTGGAACAGGTCAACCCGGTCACATACAAATTACAATTACCTGCACAGTATAAAATCCATCCCACGTTCCATGTTTCATTACTCAAACCACATTGTCCTTCTGTTTCCCCAGAGCCTGGCCTGGTCGAGGAACCCCCTCTTCCTCTCATCATTGATGAAGGCGCCGTCTACAGAGTTCATGAGATCTTGAATTCCCGGCGTCGTGGTGGGAGATTGGAATATCTGGTCGACTGGGAGGGCTACGGTCCCGAGGAGCGCTCATGGCTCCCCAGGGATGATATTCTGGACCCTATTCTACTGGAGGAATTTCATGCCAGCCATCCTGATCGTCCTGCTCCTCGAGGACGAGGCAGACCACCACGACGCCGGGGTCGGCCCTCAGGAGCGGGCCGTGGAGAGGGGGGTACTGTCACAGAATGGCCAGGCTCTTCCTCGAATCAATTACCACGATCCACCTCACCTGAATATTAATCACTCGCACCTGCACCTCATCACCGCTGCAATCACCACTCTCATAAGAGCACCCGTCTCAGTTCACTCAGTTGTCCGATCTTGTGGAAGCTACAAGGACCGACACGCCACTGAATCATCTGCCTGAGTATACTTACCTGAATACCTTTCCTGCTATACTTACCTCCTGTTTGCCTCTCACTTCCAGATACCTGGAAAGCTGTGGACACTAGAGACCTTCGGGCTCTTCGGGATCTCTGTCTGCAGCGCACCTGCCAAGGACGAGATAGCTCAGTCAGAATCCCAGCAAACTCACTACTAGACGTTCAAGAAAGACCACTCACCGCACTTGAAGATATTCTCCACTATTGTTAACTGTTTGCTTTTAATAAACACCTTCTCTTCAAACACCATCTCTGTGTCAGACAGTTCCGTAACACTTTCTTGGGTGGGTCTCCCCCATACAAGACAAAGACTTAGACTGAAATTCCTTAGGAGACCTTCTAACCTCTCTCTGGTCTTCACAGAACATGCCTCTTATTCTCCATAGAACTACACAGAGACTTTCTTTTTCATATGCACCTAAAATCATCCTAAAAGGACATTTCTATGCATAACCCCATATTATGTATGTAACCCACACATTAGACTATCATGTTTTAAGCACATATTATGTATGTCTTTTTAATAACTATTGAATGACTTAAAGGGTTATTCGTGTTTGGCATGTATGAGTTTGAAAAATCATGCTTTAAATGTTTCTTCCAATCAATTCTTTGTCAAATGTATCATAGTCTTGTTATAGAAATCATGTCCAAAAGTATACTTTGCAAGAGCCTTTAAAGTTCGGACATGTGACTTACCAGATAACATGTTGATTTATTGATTGGGTGGAGAAACAGAGCAACACCACGAGCCAGGACAGTATCTAATTGGTCAAGACAACCATTGGGACGGGTCCGAAAGCCAAGTTTAAAAACCCAGGACACCATCAAATCGCTCTCTTCTTCTTTTTGTGCTTTTGCATTTTGACGCTGCTTTTTAGCGCTCTTTGAGCGTGCTCTGGCCTACATGCCAGCTGCTACTTAACACCACGATGAGAAGAAATACCACCTAGTCTCGTTACATTCTTTTATCCTTTTTCTTTAATGTATTTTCTTTACCGTTGCGAGTTTCGTGTTCTCAGTTTAAGTTTTGCTGCCACGCCTCGTCTCCGATGTCAACTCAAGTCTTTGACCGCCTCAAAACTTCTACCGCATCTCCGCATCTTCAGCCAAGAGCCATCGCCCAACCATTGGCTTCCCAAGACATCACTTCAACGACCACAGCCAATCAGCAACCTCGGGAAAACCCCTGTCTGCAACTAAAGCCCGATTCGGACGGTAATTGTTTCTCATATGGACGTCTGTAAAAATAAATTTACATATCACCTCAGTGATAAAACTCATGGATTCGGATGGCGATTTATTCACAGTGGAGGAGCGAGTTCTGTGATCCTGCGCACCCCGGAAAGCGCTGCTCATGTGGCCAATCACATGATTGTCTGCTATAAATAAAATGAATTTTATTTACAAATGTATTCTTATTATTGTGTAAAATGTATTTTAAAATACTTATTATTATGAAAAATGTATTCATATTATTCCAAGCATATATTATAATATTTATTATTTGATTATTTAAATCTCCTGTTTAAAAATAGGAAAATAGACGCGCTATAGTTGTATATAATTATATGCGATATATATCTGTTTATAATACACATTTTAAAATTGTATTGCATACCTTCTGCTGCCATAATAAAGACCCATTTGACAGTTTGTGCTTTTCTTCTTTTTTTGCTCCCAGTCGCTGTGGTTGAGCAGTCATGAAGTTAATATTGTTCTTTTAAATACTTTCCTGCATTTCAGAAATAATATGTAAATTACACCGAAGTACAACGTTACGGTGTTCGGGAGTGCTCAAAAAGGGATTAAACACTGAATTTTGAATCGATTTCTTCTCGTAAACTCAGAGATGTGGATTCGGACGGCAATTAAATTACCACACGACCTCGGTGTTTGTCAAAAAACAGTAGGTAATTCGGCCGGGGATTTTCACGGGGGTGGTGAGAGAAAAACACCGACATCCTGGATTCGGACGGCAATTAAATCACCAACTACCCCCTGTATATGGTGAAAATCACTTACATCCCCCTGAGAAACAATTACCGTCCGAATAGGGCTTAAGACGACGAAAGGGAATCCCTTTAAGCAACGCAAGCAAGTAACCTCCAGATTTTTGCTGAGCTGGTGCGTTTAATACAAATTTTAGCCTCATTGAGAAATTCAAAGCGAGGGTTAAATAAGTGATTGAAGGTTGTTCAGGTCGATGCAATAGCACATATTGCTGTAAACTTGGGATATCATATTTTCATTCTCTTAACTCATCCTTTCCTTACTTGCTCTCCTTCTGCAACATGTGAATGTGTGAATGCTTGTGTTCATGTGTTAGATTAGTTTACATGCCTTAGATTTATCAAATAAAGCCTTGTTTATATTGAAAAGATAAGTATCTTGTGTTTTGTGTGGCATCACTGGGATTCCACTTCGCTGGTTTGAATCCTATCTCACCGGCAGGTCTTTCAGGGTGGCCTGGGGAGGGGAGGTATCCAAAACACATCAACTGGTCACTGGAGTTCCTCAGGGTTCAGTTCTTGGACTCCTCCTCTTCTACACATACACTACATCACTGGGTCCCATCATACAGGCACATGGCTTCTCCTATCATTGCTACGCCGATGACACACAGCTCTATCTCTCTTTTCAACCTGATGATCCAACGGTAGCTGCACGGATCTCAGGCTGTCTGGTGGACATCTTGGCATGGATGAAAGAACATCACCTACAGCTCAACCTGGCAAAGACTGAGCTTCTTGTCTTCCCTGCCAATCCGACTCTACAGCATGACTTCACGATTCAGTTAGGCTCATCAATAATTACCCCATCAACTTCGGTCAGAAATCTTGGTGTAATCTTTGATGACCAGCTGACCTTCAAAGAGCACATTGCAAAGACTGCTCGATCTTGCAGGTTTGCACTACACAACATCAGAATGATCAGGCCCTTTCTGACAGAGCATGCTGCACAACTTCTTGTCCAGGCCCTTGTTGTTTCTAGGCTGGACTACTGCAATGCTCTTCTGGCTGGACTTCCATCAAACACAATCAAACCTCTACAAATTATTCAGAATGCAGCGGCACGACTGGTCTTCAACGAGCCAAAAAGAGCCCATGTTACACCTCTCTTCATCTCCTTGCACTGGCTACCAGTTGCAGCTCGCATCAAGTTCAAGACACTGATGCTTGCATACAGAACGACCACAGGCTCAGCACCCTCCTACTTCCACTCACTATTACGAATCTACATCCCCTCCAGAAGTCTGAGATCTGCTAGTGAGCGACGCCTTGTGATACCATCACAGAGAGGCTCAAAATCACTCTCCAGAACATTCTCGTTCACCATTCCTGGCTGGTGGAATAATCTTCCCACCCCTATCCGGAATGCTGGATCCTTGTCAATCTTCAAGCAACAACTGAAAACTCATCTCTTTCATTACTGCTTGACTTCATCCTAAAAGAAATATATATATTTTTTTTAAAAACTTAATCTTTCACTTTATCTTTCTCTCCTTCCCTTGTTAGCTTGCACTTATTTGAACAATGACTGAGACTTGGTGTTACGAGCACTTTCTGTCTGATTGCCTCTTCAAGATGAATCGCTTTATGTATTCCCCAATTGTAATTGCCAAATTACTAAATGTAAATGTAATTGTTTTGTGCTCACAAGTTAATGTCTTAATCTGCCGATCTTGTTACTGTGCTATTTAATAGTGTTTTCACTATATTTTGGATTTTGATATCCAGTGCAGAATTGATTGTTATACGGCTCCTTCAGTGAATCGCTTAGTGATCAGCCATAAAACAGTGAGTCTGTTCAAATTCCCTATAAAATCATAAATGATTCCCTTTGAGCTAAATTGACCTGCTTATGTTATATTATATATTAACATCTACAATGGTGAGGCTGCATAGTCGCAGGACAAAACACCGCTCTTCCATTCCGATCAAAACATCAAACAAGTTCTCCCCAATCAGTGATCTCCCCACTGAGAAACCTGATAAAAGCGCTCTAGTTATTGCCGATTCTATTGTACGGAACGTGAAAATAGAAACACCAGCCACCATAGTCCAATGTTTACCAGGAGCCAGAGCGCCTGACATCTTTGCAAATTTAAAAGTGCTGGCTAAATGTAAATTCAGTAAGATTGTTATTCACATCGGCACTAATGATGTTCGACTTCGCCAGTCGGAGATCACTAAAAGTAACATTGAAGAGGTGTGTGAACATGCAAGTACAATGTCAAACACTGTTATATGCTCTGGTCCCCTCCCTGCTTACTGGGGTGACGAGATACATTGCACACTGTCGTCACTCAATGGCTGGATGTCTAAGTGGTGCCCGCAGAATAACATAGGTTTCATAGACAAGGACAAGCTTTTGGGGCAGACTTGACCTGTTAAAAAGAGATGGTCTTCATCCTCTGGGGGTGGTGCCGCTCTTCTCTCTAGAAATCTGGCACATAGTCTTAGAGTTTGTACTTGACTAACTGGGGCCCAGGTCAGGAAGCAGACAGATTGGCTAAACCGACCGTCTGCTAGCCGCCTCACGTCACAGAAGTCAGTTAACTCTCAGCACATAGACTCATTCATCTCGATATTTTCACACTACAGAGACTGTCTGTTACTAGCAAACTAGTAACACTAGCAAATACAAAAAACTAGTGAACTAGCAAAAACAAAAAAAACGTCCAAACCAATTTAAGAGTAACAATTTAATTGATGTTCAACAAATAATAAAAAAAACAGATGTAATACGGATAAACAAATGATAAAGCTTGGCTTATTGAATATTAGATCCCTTTCTATGAAAGCGCTTTTTGTAAATGATATGATCACTGATCATAAACTAGATGTGCTCTGTTCGACAGAAACCTGGCTAAAACCACATGATTGCATTACTTTAAACAAGTCTACCCCCAAAGACTACTGTTATAAACATGAGCCGCGTCTAAAAGGTAAAGAGGGAGGTGTCGCTATGAAAGTAAAATAATGCCTTATGTCTTTGAAACTAAAAGGCATGTTGAATAGCGCTAACTGAAAAAAATAATGCATTGCATTAATAGTGCTTGCATTTTAATGCCTTGTATTTCCAGGGCTTGCATGTTTAGGTCCTGAAATTTAACATAGTTGTTTATTTAAGCTGTGAAATATTTCAATTCAAAAAATTTCACACACATTTTCACAATTCAAAATTCAATAATTCATATTCACCTTCCAGAATTCACTTCTAAAATATTCAATCTGTTTAAAAATACGATGTATAATGTTCGACAGGCAAATTTCGGTTAATTTATTTCACTCTCCAAATTTGCTACCACAAATTCAGTGGTTAAAATTCGCCAGAAAATTCAGCAGTGCACATCCGGGAACCATAGGAATAGCAGTAGAGCTCCGATGCATGATCTTCAGCTGATGTCAGCCGCTCACCAGCAGGTGGCGCAAGTGGCTGTTGATGAAGGCCATAATGTGGATCAAGTCATTCATTCACAAAAACTGATTTGCAGAAATGGCGCAAGCGCTAAGTATAAGTTTTGATTATAGGGGCCAGTATAAACCAGAGACTTAAACATTTAATTCAACATCTTGAACAAACAGCTTCAATAGCTTTCTCTACCACAAAGGAGATTATAATGCTCGTTTACCCAATGCTGAAGTACAGAACTAACATTACATCTGAGGAAGACATATTGCTTTCGGTTGCTTAGTTTCTGTAACTTTGTATCATGGCTTGTGTGACGCTGTGCTGTAATACTGGGGTTCCCCTCATACGTCACACTTCAGGATTCCCCAACGACGCGTAACGCGCCTCAGTGAACTAATACAGTGATACAAGACCTCAGATCTCAGAATACACTTTATTGATGATTATGCAAACTATATACAGGCAAGCAAATGAGGTCAGAAGAATGCAACGCGCTGCATTTTCGTTGCTTTCCCTTACCACTGATATATAGAGTCGACAGTCCTACAAAGATATCAATACCAATACCACGATTAGTTTTAACAGTAAGCAACCACTTTATATCTACATAAAAAAGGAGTTCAAAACCACCTAGGTGTATTGTTGCTGCAAATGTAAACCAGAGAAAGCATTGACGTGCTATCGCACTCAAGGGGCCGTCTGACAAATCCACCGACTGGGTTAAAACATCCAATGTATTTTAATTAAAATGACTTTTAACATTTAAATATAACACACTGTCAAATTGTAAAGCTTGCATTGCTCATAGTGATTTACTACAGATGAGATTACAATTATTTACAAATAAAAGATCCCTGGAAAGGTTTTTTTTTCATGTTCCAATGGTTGTAGTACGTTGCTAGATACAAAACTGACTTACTACAGATTAGATTTTGCCAATATCTACCTTACGGTATGTAAAGTACACAAATATACAGTGGTCTTATAAGAAGGCTTATAAAGACAGACAAACTAATGAGCAAACGAATGAACGATGAATGAATATGATTCTCAAACATTATGTAATGATTCATGTAATTCATGTAATGAATATGATTCTTGTAATGATCTCACTTTTTGCAGACAATGTAAGGTAGAGTACATTAACTTCAAAAAGGGGTAAAAATCGAGCTCACAATTTTTTAATGTAGATAATTTTCATTACTAAAACATCTAATTGCCAAATTTCCAGTGTCCTACCTATAATCAATTTGACTGGACAAGTAAAAAACTTTCAAGTCATTTTTCTTAGTTTCACACTCTAGCGAGTTAAGGTATTTTGCCTTTGTAGGGCAGTATTGTATACTAGTTTTAACAACATACTGTAGGTATTTTCTACCTCAGGACGTCAGGAGTCTGGTGTGGTGTACGCTTTTTCATTTAGCTTGATATGTGCTTTTTAAGCACAATTAAATATTCTCAGGATGAAGACCTCACATGTGTTGTTTCGTTCAAGCATGGTATCCAAAGAATGTGTGTCATGGTGACATGGGACGTTTTTGGAAAGTCTTTTCACATATCTGTAGTTGATTTATACCCAGACAAGTTGTTGTTTAAACAAACATTTTAAATGAACCAGAATGTTATGGGGCAAAGCGTTGGTGCCTGCGAAAGTCATAAACTCTCTCTTCAAAGACTGTCATGTGACCAACAGATAAACAAATACATCAACATATGGTAACTTTCTAAATATATTTCCGAGTAGATAACCAATAGTATATTTTCAGCTAAGAGTACGTTTCACCCAGATATTTATCGCGCTGATAAAGGTCGGTTCAGAAAAGTACGAACATATACAACAATAAGTGCAGAACTAGATCTTATCTGCCACAAGATGTCAGATATTGATCGTCGGGTCAACCTAGTAATAGGCTATGATATAGACACTTTTTTATTTAGCCTTTTAAGCAGGAATATATTTTGATATAAAATAAACAACCAAGTACAATTTTGCTTTAAAATGATAAACTAAGTTTTGAACAGATACTGTTGAATTAAAATATCATAATTTAGGTTAAATTTGCAAGCAAATAATTAAAAGATTTTATTTAAAACTTAGAAGATTTCATCTAAAGTCTTTTAATTTTGAAAGGTCTTATTTAAACTCTTAAGATTATGCTTTAATAATAACATTTCATACAATCAAGACGTTCACTCTTGTTATGTCTTTGACAATGAAGAGACAACACGGACAACCTTTCTTGCCGAGACCGGTTTACTGACGTTATCTCACTCTTGAAACACTACTGTGTCACGCACATGCGCAGTGCGTTACATGCGAGGGATTTCACCAAAACTACTGTAAGGCATCATATAGATGTGCATGAACAATATACTACATTTCCTCCCCCATTGATTTTTGACTCATAACATTTTTTTTATAATAACCTTTGAACACTTTCTATAATTAGAACGTTGTACTAAGTAACTTTAATCAGTCCATAACTACAGATCTACATTTACATTTACATTTAATCATTTAGCAGACACTTTTATCCAAAGCGACGTACAAATGAGGAGAACAATAGAAGCAATCAGACCATCGAGAGAGCAACAGTATACAAGTGCCATGACAAGTCTCAGTTAGTCTAGCACAGTACACGTAGCTAGGAATTATTATTATTTTTTATTTTTTTAAATAGAATAGGTAAGTGTTAGTATTAGTTAGTCAGGTGCTGGTGAAAAAGATGTGTCTTTAGATGTTTTTTGAAAATGGCTAAAGACTCAGCTGTTCGAATTGAAATCGGGAGGTCATTCCACCAGCTGGGCACAGTCCAGGAAAAGGTCCGTGAGAATGATTTGGTACCTCTTTGGGATGGCACCACAAGGCGTCGTTCACTTGCAGAACGCAAGCTTTTGGAGGGTGCATAAATTTGAACTAGCAAGTTTAGGTATATTGGTGCAGTGCCAGTTGTGGTCTTGTAGGCAAACATCAGTACCTTGAATTTGATGCGAGCGGCTATTGGTAGCCAGTGTAACCTGATGAAGAGAGGGGTAACATGAGCTTTTTTTCGGCTCATTAAAGACCACTCTGGCTGCTGCATTCTGGATCAGTTGCAGAGGCTTGATAGTACATGTGGGAAGGCCCGCCAAGAGAACATTACAATAGTCCAGTCTGGAGAGAACAAGAGCTTGGACAAGGAGTTGTGCGGCTTGCTCTGACAGGAAGGGCCTAATCTTCCTAATGTTGTATAAGGCAAATCTGCAGGACCGGGCCGTTGTAGCAATAAGGTCTGTGAAGCTTAACTGATCATCGATCACAACTTCAAGGTTCCTGGCTGTCCTGGAAGGAATTATGGTTGACGAACCCAGCTGTATAGAGAAGTTGTGGTGAAGTGATGGGTTGGCTGAGACCACGAGCAGTTCTTTTTTATCAAGATTGAGCTGAATGTGATGGTCCATCATCCAGCTAGAAATGTCACTCAGACAGGCTGCAATGCGAGCAGTTACCGTCGGATCATCTGGTTGGAATGAGAAGTAGAGTTGAGTGTCATCAGCATAGCAGTGGTAAGAAAAGCCATGCTTCTGAATGACAGATCCTAATGACGACATGTAGATGGAGAAGAGAAGTGGTCCAAGCACTGAGCCTTGAGGAACTCAGTAGCAAGAGGTTGTGACTTTGAAACCTCACCCCTCCAAGACACCCGGAAGGACCTATCTGAGAGGTAAGACTCGAACCACAGGAGGGCGGTTCCTGAGATGCCCATCTTTTTGAGGGTGGACAGGAGGATCTGGTGGTCAACTGTGTCAAAAGCAGCAGACAGATCCAGCAAGATGAGTACAGAGGATTTGGAAGCTGCTCTTGCCAGTCTCAGGGCCTCTGTAACCGAGAGTAGGGCAGTCTCAGTTGAGTGGCCGCTTCTGAAGCCAGATTGGTTGTTGTCCAGAATGTTGTTCTGTGCAAGAAACAAAGAGAGTTGGTTGAACATAACTCACTCAAGTGTCTTTGCAATGAATGGAAGAAGGGATACCAGTCTGTAGTTTTCTAAAAGTGCTGGATTTAGAGCGGGTTTTTTAAGCAGTGGGCTTACCCGAGCCTGCTTAAATGCTGTGGGAAATGTACCAGTGTGAAGCGAGGTGTTGATAATGTGAGTAAGCGCAGCTATGACTGAAGAAGAAATGGCTTGAAGGAGGTGAGTGGGGATAGGATCTAGTGGATAAGTAATGGAATGATTGGAAAGGATGAGTTTGGAAACCTCTGTCTCCGAGAGAGGAGAAAAGGAGGTGAGAGATTGTGTATTTGTCGTTATGAAGTTATTATTAGTTTGTGGTGTGAGGAATTGGTCACTGATGGTTCTTGTTTTATTTGTGAAGAATACTGCAATGTCATCAGCTGTAAGAGTTGATGAAGGAGGAGGGGGAGGAGGACAGAGAAGAGAAAAGAAAGTTTTGAAGAGTGTGCGAGAGTCGGAACAGTTGTTAATTTTGTTGTGGTAGTATGTCGTTTTAGCAGTGGAGACATTTGCAGAGAAGGAAGAGAGGTGTGACTGATACACACTAAGGTCAGTAGAGTTTTTGGATTTGTGCCATTTCCTCTCTGCAGCCCTTAGTTTAGCACGATGTTCACGGAGAACATCGGATAACCAGGGGGCAGAGGGGGTAGCGCGTGCTGGTCTGGATGAAAGGGGGCAAAAGTTGTCTAAGCAAGATGTTAGAGTGAAGCAAAGAGTGTCAGTAGCACTGTTTGTGTCTAGTGCTGAAAACTGAGAGGGTGAAGGTAGTGCGGATGAAACCATTGAGGATAGGCAAGAGGGAGAGAGCGAGCGTAGGTTACGCCGAAAGGTGACCTGTGGAGGAGCGTGTGCTATGTCAGGAGTTAGTGTGAGGTTAGAAGTGATGAGGAAGTGGTCTGAGGTGTGCAGTGGAGTTACTAATGTGTTGTCAGTGGAGCAGTAGCGTGTGTAGATGAGGTCCAGTTGGTTACCTGATTTGTGAGTAGCCATAGTAGACATTCGCTTGAGGTCAAATGAAGTGAGAAGAGTGTTGAAGTCAGTAGCCTGGGGTTTTTCTAGGTGGATGTTGAAGTCGCTGAGCAGTACCAGAGGAGTACCATCCTCAGGAAAGTTTGACAGTAACACATCCAACTCCTCCAAGAAGTTACCCAGTTGACCTGGGGGACGATACACAACTACAAAGTGGATTTGAGCAGGGTGGGTAATAGTAATTGCATGAGATTCAAATTAACTGTTGCCTGTAGGAGATGGTAGAAGATCAAATTTCCATTCATTTGAAATAAGGAGACCAGTACCTCCACCCCTCCCAGTCGTGCGAGGGGTGTGGGGAAAAGTGAAATTAGTGGAGAGGGCTGCAGAAGTGGCAGTGTCCTCAGGTTTGATCCAAGTCTCAGTTAGGGCCATGAGGTTGAGACCGGAATGAGTAGCAATAGAAGGAATAAAATCTGCTTTGTTTACAGCAGACTGGCAGTTCCAAAGACCAATTGGAATAGAGAGTAAAGTAGTAGAGGACAGAGTGACCGGCCGTAGATTACACACACTATGCAAAACAATGTTTCCTAGCAACGACAACCGTGCTGAAATCTAATGAGAAAACAAGACAAAACACTTACAAACTGCTGTTCTCTTCTGCTGTTCGACTGCTTCTTCTAACAAGTGCCTCCGAATCAGGTAAATAAGTACTTTCACTGGCTTAGACCACACCTTTCTACTTAGCAAACCAAAACTGGGAATTCTCGCGATATGCACGAGAACAAATGTGACTTGAGAATGCGTTTACCACGGTAAAACACACTATGCAAAACAATGTTTCCTAGCAACGACAACCGCGCTGAAATCTATTGAGAAAACAAGACAAAACACTTACAAACTGCTGTTCTCTTCTGCTGTTCGACTGCTTCTCAGCAGATCTAATCTGTTTGGTGCCTTCCTTTGCCAAATTGGATATCTTCTTCCAGAACCAGGAACTGTCCTTGTGTCCATCAGGATGTGTTTTTTTTTTTTTGTTAATTATATTTATTGTGATATTTTTGAATTTTCAGACACATAAACAGTACAATCACAAGACAGGACAAAACAAAACTACATAAACAAGAAGGGAAAAAAAAAACTCCTTCAATCAGATTCAATTTTGCAGATAACCACATCACAATGGAGAGGCAGAAGGGGATCAAAGCCACTATTTGCACAATATGACATCATAAACAAGGCAAAATAATAATGTAATAATAACATAACAATATATAACATAACAATTATAAAATAACAATAATAATAATAGGTAACAACTTAGGCCTTTTTACCTCACAAGGATTTTACTTAAGGAAAATGACCATAGTAACAGAGCGAACAGATTTGCAACAGTGTCCGCATTATCACTAGTTTTGACAAATAATTGAGGAAAAGAAAAAGTCAAATATTGAAATGAAATTTAGGAAAAAAAAAAAAAAAAAACTGAGCATAATAAGATGTTAAAGAGCACAGAAGTTAAAGAAGATAGCAATTACAATAGAAAATTAAATTTCAAATAGTATCACCATTATTAGAAGTTTTTAACAGGTGATTGAAAAGAGGCCTCCAAGAGGCATCAAACTGATCTATATTTCCAGAAATACTATATCTAAGTCTTTCCACATGCAGGGTGGAGGAGAGTTCTGACAACCAAATTCTAAATAGTGGCTTCGACTTTTTCTTCCACACGCGAAGAATACATTTTTTTGCAATCATCATACCATACTGTATAGGCAGTCAGAAAGCATGGCTAAGGCTCTGCAGGGAAGCTGACCAGCCAAGAACAGCAGTCGCAGGATCTAAAGGTAGCTCACATGCATAAGCATCAGAGAGAAATTTAAAGACTTCTGTCCAGAATTCACAGAGTTTTGGGCATGCCCAAAAAAGATGACCAAGAGAGCCCTCCGCAGATTCACACTTATTGCAGAGAGGGGAAATGGTAGAATAAAAAGTGTTCAGTTTGACCCTTGAATAATGTAATCTATGCAGCACCTTGTACTGAATAAGCTGGTGTCTGGCATTAATAGAGCAGGTGTATATATTTTTAAGACATTCTGCCCAGTCCTCCTCAGAAACCTGAATATCCAATTCATTTTCCCAATCGTTTTTCAGATGATTAGTAGAAATATCTAACTGACTTGTAAAGAAATCTACAAATTTTGTGATTAACTTTGGGGTATTAGGGGTGCAAGTAAGCAATTTGTGTAATTCATTATCAATTGAAAACGTTTCAAAATTTAGCATAGTGGAACGAACATAATTTCTAATTTGTAGGTATCTGAAGAAGTGTGAAGGAAGGTCATACTTCTCTTTTAGCTGAGAGAATGTAGCAAAACTTTTGTCAATATATAAATCTCGCAAGGTGAGAATTCCTTTTCTAGCCCAATCTGTGAACACTGTATCTAAGAGTGAAGGTTTAAAGGCATGGTTACAACTGATTTGAGCAAACAAAGAGGTATTTGGCAGTTTAAATGTCTTGCTAATCTGACGCCATTTCCTGAGAGAATTATTAATCAGAAAATGGGATCCTACTGTGACATATGCAGCCGGACACAGAGGTAAGTAAAAGCACATAAACGTTTATTGAACAGGATGTGCTTTACTGAGTTGTGCAGTGGAGACTTGAGGTGAGTGGATGACTTCTGAGGTTAGCACCGAAGATGGGTAGGCTTGTAATTGTGAATATCCTTTTGTCCACAGATATAAAGTGCAGATGAGACGGGGGGAATCTGCAGGAGCACACTGACCACGGAGACAGACGATCTGGCGGGAGAGGAGAACACAAGGAGCAGACACAGGAGGTAAGGATCAATGGGTAAGTATAGTAAGGTTTATACTCAGCGTGATAGTCGCAGGAGTAGAGTCCACGTAGTGTGTACGAGATCGGACAGAGAGTGAACTGTGGCGTGTGCTCTTATACTGGGTTAGATGACAGTGGTTATGAGGTGCAGGTGAGCATGATTAGAATTCAGGTGATGCGGATCGTTGTGATTGACGGAGGGGAGAGCCTGGCCGATCCGTGACAGTACCCCCCTCTCCACGGCCCGCTCCTGAGGGCCGACCCCGGCGTCGTGGTGGTCTACCCTGGCCCCGGGGAGCTGGACGATTGGGGTGAGCCGAGTGGAATTCCTTGAGTGTTGGATCCAAAATGTCATCTCTGGGAACCCAAGAGCGTTCCTCGGGACCATACCCCTCCCAGTCAACAAGGTATTCTAATTTACCACCATGGCGCCGGGAAACAGGGGAGGCTGGAAACCAAGTACGCACTGGAAGGGAGTCCAGTCGAGCTCTGACGCAGGGAATTCTGGACGTACTCGGCCCAGCCAAGGAACTGGTTCCAAGAGTTCTGGCGGTCATGGCAGAAGGTTCTCAGGAAGCGTCCTACTTCCTGGATCTTGCGCTCGGTCTGCCCATTCGACTGTGGGTGGTAACCAGAGGAGAGGCTCACGGTCACACCTAGGAGTGAGAAGAAGGCCTTCCAGACTCGGGAGATGAATTGTGGACCTCTGTCCGAAACAATGTCTTCTGGGATGCCATAATAACGAACCACTTGGTTGAAAAGAAGTTCCGCTGTCTGAAGTGCCGTGGGAAGGCCTGCGAGGGGTATGAGGTGACAGAACTTGGAGAAACGGTCTATGATGACTAAGACACATGTATTACCATCAGAGGCAGGCAAATCCGTGATGAAATCCACCCCTAGGTGCGACCAAGGACGGTTAGGTATGGGTAATGGAAAAAGTTTACCAGCAGGGAGGTGACGGGAACTTTTGGAGATGGCGCAGTCGGGGCAGCCTTGCACGAACCTTCTCACATCCCTGGCCATATTGGGCCACCAGAAGCGGTCTCGTAGCAGCGAGAGAGTGGCGTTGGCCCCTGGGTGGCCAGTACCTAGGGAGGTGTGAGTGGAATGGATGAGAGGAGTGCGTTGAGTTCTAGGAACATATTGGTGATCGGGTGGGCAGCCCGGCGGATTGGATGGTGGAGTGGTAGAGGCAACTGGTGGAGAGGTCCACTGGATGGGGCTGTTTTCTTTATTTTCCAAAAGCACAAAGTTTTGTTGTTATTGTGAGTGTACACAGATAAAAGTAGACACTTAACAGTTTCGATTGATGTATAACACTTATTTGTGTGACCAAAATCAACAGAGTATTTTTAGTGTCTTTTGTACTGATCTTAAAAAAACTGAGCTGGTCACACCGGCGATACCGTCGACCCCAGGGGGTTAAACATGGTCAAAACAAGCAAGGGTTGGACAATGGCAAATAGGTATTTAGAGGGCAAGACAGAAGAGTACTCTGATAAACAGGCGCAGGTCGATCGATGGCGAACATAATCCAAAGGATGAGGCAAGCGAATTAATCCACAGACAGATAATAATCCAGGCGAGGTATGAACAGAGTCCAAACGACATGACAAGAGAGAAATCCAAGACAGGCAGGTGATCAGGAAACAGACAATCAGGCAAAACTAGACATGACTAAACTGGACTAGAGCAAGGAACTAGGAACTAAACAAAACTCAGATAGGAAACTGGCTCTGTAAAGTGCTATCACTAGAAGAGTGATAAACGCAGACAATACTCTGTGATTTGAGAAGGATCTGAGTGGGTGTTATATAGTTTGTGTAATTGCTACAGGTGAGCGTGTGATTAGTGAAATGGCACATGGGAAATGTAGTCCAAGGTAATGTGAAACAGTCTGTGTAGTGTGAGTGTCAATATAATGGAAGGGCGACCTCTGGTGGCAATCGGACGGAAGGCCACGGACCGGATTCGTGACAAGGCCCTATCCCCAAGGAGCGGCTTCCAGAAGCTCCAAACACTATATAATCAAGGAGGGCGGTGGAGCGGAGGCGGAACCGGGGGAAGGATGGAGGGCCAAGTCCATGTGGAGTATAGGACCTTGGGACTGAGGCAGGACTGGCGAAGCAGGGACCCGGGACAGAACTGGCAAAACAGGTGGAACTGAGGACCACCACAGCAGTGCAGACGAGTCCGAAGATCCCCACGGCGAAGCAGAAGACCACCAGAGCCAGACAGAAGACCACCATGATGGAGCAGACGGAGCAGACCACCAGGGCAGAGCAGACAGAGCAGAAGACCACCACGGTGGAGCAGATGGAGCAGAAGACCACCACGGCAGAGCAGACGTCCACGACCAGGTAGAAGACGCCAGAAGAGCTGAAACACAGGGAACAGACAGAACATTCACAGCCTCAATGACCGAGGCAGGCAACACAAAGGCTTCATTAATAGACTCATAGGCAGTGACTGATATAGCTGAAAGTTCAGTCTTGGTCTCCTTGAGGATAACTGGGCAGACATATAGTTCAAAATCAGATACATTAGGGAGAACCGGAAGGGCAGACAGTTCGTAATTAGACTCATGGACTGAAACGGGCAAGACAGATAAATCAGAATGAGATTCAACCGCAACATTAAGACAGACTGTTGACTGTGACAGGACAAACTAAGGGTTCAGAAACGGCCTTATTGGTCATAGCAAGGCAAACAGAGAGTACAGAAAAGGCCTCCTTGGCAGGTTCAGAGCAGGACAAACGTTCTCAAGCGGCCTCCATAGCCATGACAGGACAAACGGGGAGCTCACAGACGGCCTTCATAGCTGTGACAGGATAAACGGGGAGCTCACAGACGGCCTCCGTAGCCGTGACAGGATAAACTGGGAGTTCAAGTCAAGTCACCTTTATTTATATAGCGCTTTTAACAATACAGATTGTGTCAAAGCACTTAACAGTATCAAGTTGGAGGATAGAGTGTCAGTAATGTATAATAATAAGATTAAACACTCAATTTTCAGTTAAGGGCATTTCATTATTGAATTCGGAGATGTCATTGTCTAGCTCAGTATAGTTTAAATAGTATTTGTGAAATCCAATTGACGATAATCGCTAGAAATTAAGTGTCCCCAACTGAGAAAGCCAGAGGCGACAGCGGCAAGGAACCAAAACTCCCTCTGTGACAGAATGGAGAAAAAAAACCTTGGGAGAAACCAGGCTCAGTCGGGGGGCCAGTTCTCCTCTGGCCAGGATATTATTGTTTATTTATTGTTTACTTATTGTTTTAATTAAAATGTTAAATGTATGAATGTATTCTATTTCTATTTTTATATTGTTGCAATTTCCAACAATAATAGTATTATGTAGTTAGGTATTTTATTATTATATTTTTAGTTATTTGTTTTATTTTTAGTTTTATTGTATTTTAATCGAGGTCTTCACTGGGGATATGTCTCTGGGGCTCATCGCTGACGATCAGGGCCGCAGACATCATCTCCCGGCGCCGATCCACCATCTGATCCGGACACGGACTTAGAAACAGAATAAGAAAGAAACAAATATTAGCGTAGATGCCAATCTTCTTACGATGTAACGAGTACATCGTGTGTTATGGGGAGTGTTCCCGGTTCCGGTTGATCTGATTAATGCAGCCTAACAATCCTTTAACGGATTTGAATAATAGAAGTGTAGTAGTGTGTTATGTGTACGCCAGGTTAAAGAGATGGGTCTTTAATCTAGATTTAAAATGACAGAGTGTGTCTGCCTCCCGAACAGTGTTAGGTAGATTGTTCCAGAGTTTGGGAGCTAAATAGGAAAAGGATCTGCCGCCCGCAGTCGATTTTGATATTCTAGGTATTATCAAACGGGATTATCAAAGAATGCAGCGGACGTGAAGGAATATAGTGTGATAGGAGCTCGCTCAAGTACTGAGGAGCTAAGCCATTCAGGGCTTTATAAGTCATTAACAAGATTTTAAAATCTATACAATGTTTGATAGGGAGCCAGTGCAGTGTTGACAGAACCGGGCTAATATGGTCATACTTCCTTGTTCTAGTAAGAACTCTAGCTGCTGCATTTTGGACCAACTGTAGTTTGTTGATCAAGCGTGCAGAACAACCACCAAGTAAAGCATTACAATAGTCTAACCTTGAGGTCATAAACGCATGAATTAGCATTTCTGCATTTGACGTTGAGAGCATAGGTCGCAATTTAGATATGTTTTTGAGATGGAAGAACGCAGCTTTACAGATGCTAGAAACATGGCTTTCAAAAGAAAGATTGCTATCAAACTGTCAGTCCTCTGTCGTGTGTGTCATGTGTTCCTGCCTCTTGTGTCCATATTTGGTTTGTTTCCTGTCCTTGTTTCATGTCATTATGAGTTAAGTATGTTCCAGCTGTTTTTGTCTCGTTATGTGTTAATTACCCTGTGTATATTAGTCCTGTCTTTTGAGTTTGATTTGGTCTGGTCTACTCGTTACTCCCCGGTGTTTCTGTCCATGTCAGCCTTGCCTTGTCCTGCCCTGCCTTGTTTGTCAAGATTAAAGACTATTATTTGAGTTTAAGTCCTCGTCTGTGTGTTCCTCTATCCTCCCTCATGTGTGCACCGTGACAGAAGACCAGACCTAACCGTAAGCGGCGCCCATTCACCCCGTTTTGTTTTGTTTGTTTTTGAAAAGTTTTTATTTGTTCCTGTTTGTCTGTCCCGTGGCAAGGAAGTCGCCACTCGTCCTCCCGCCTTAGCCCACTGCAGGACGGCGTGGGAGTTCGGCGGGATCACCGCGAATGCCGCGAGTCCTCTGGCCGCGAGCCCTCATGCCCGCCGATCACGGGAGATATCCGCCTCCGGCTTTGGCTATCCCAAGCCCGCCGGCTGGTTACCTAGTTCCCGGGTTGCCGCTCCCTCAGGTGCGCCGTTCGCGGGAGATCACGCCACTGGAACGCCTCTGACTCAATGCCCGCCGGCCCGCCTCTGACTCAATGCCCGCCGGATCTCCGCTGACTCATGACCGCCGGATTGCCGCTGACTCAAGCCCGCTGGCCGCCGCTTACCCTAGTCCCGTGGAGAGTCCACATGTCACGGCCAGGAGTGCCGTGTTTCTGTTTTGTTGTGCCCACAGGAACATTTTAAAGAATCATGTCGGTCTTGTCCATGAAGACTCGTCTGGGGCAGGCGGCTCCTCTTGTTGTGGCCATGGAGGCCATTCTAGCCGCCTGCCCCCTTGTCGTGGATATGGAAGCGGTTGCTGAGGGACCCTGTGAGGGCCTCTGACTCTTCGTCATGCCCAGAGGAAGCCTCAGCTTCCAAGCCAGCCCAGGATGGCTTCTGGTTCCTGTGGGATGTCCTGTCCTGTTTGTCTGGCCCTGGAGTCTTGTCATGTCATGTACTGTTCTGTGTGTCTAGCCCCGGAGGACTCCTGATACCCCCTGACTTCCCCAGGGAAATTTTTGGGGGGAGTAGAAGTAGTTCCGGCTGTAGGGGCCGGGCCGAGGGGACCGAGGCCAAGGCCCCCGAAGACCATCTGCCATGGCCTCCAGAGCTCCCAGCTCCACCATGGCCTCCTGAGCTCCCTGCACCGCCATGGCTTCCAGAGCTCCCAGCTCCACCATGGCCTCCTGAGCTCCCTGCACCACCATGGCTTCCAGAGCTCCCAGCTCCGCCATGGTCCCTGTCTGTCTGTTCCACTCTGGAGGTACCCGTCCTGTGTTCTTGTCCGTATTTGTCCTGAGGGGCCTCCAGAGCGCCCACCCCCCCCTCCTCGATGGAACTGTTAATGCTCGGGACGAGCTTTTCGGGAGGGGGGAGTAATGTCAGTCCTCTGTCGTGTGTGTCATGTGTTCCATATTTGGTTTGTTTCCTGTCCTTGATTCATGTCATTATGAGTTAAGTATGTTCCAGCTGTGTTTGTCTCGTTATGTGTTAATTACCCTGTGTATATTAGTCCTGTCTTTTGAGTTTGATTCGGTCTGGTCTACTCGTTACTCCCCGGTGTTTCTGTCCATGTCAGCCTTGCCTTGTTCTGCCCTGCCTTGTTTGTCAAGATTAAAGACTATTATTTGAGTTTAAGTCCTCGTCTGTGTGTTCCTGTATCCTCCCTCGTGTGTGCACCATGACACAAACAGCACACCGCCGTGTAGAGGGCTAGGTAGAGGGCTAGGTTCCTGACTGATGACGAAGAATTTACAGAGCAGCCATCAAGTGTTAGACAGTGTTCTAGGTTATTACTTGTGGGGTTTTTAGGTCCGATAATTAACACCTCTGTTTTTTCAGAATTTAGCAGTAAGAAATTACTCGTCATCCAGTTTTTTATATCGACTATGCATTCCATAAGTTTCTCAATTTGGTGTGTTTCACCAGGCCGTGAAGAAATATAGAGGTGAGTATCATCAGCATAACAGTGAAAGCTAACCCCGTGTTTCCTAATGATATTTCCCAAGGGTAACATATAAAGCGTGAAAAGTAACGGCCCTAGTACTGAGCCTTGAGGAACTCCATACTGCACTTGTGATCGATATGATACCTCTTCATTCACTGCTACGAATTGATGGCGGTCAGATAAGTACGATTTGAACCATGCTAATGCACTTCCACTAATGCCAAAAAAGTTTTCTAATCTATTCAAAAGAATGTTGTGATCGATAGTGTCGAACGCAGCGCTAAGATCCAGTAGAACTAATAGAGAGATACAACCACGATCAGATGATAAGAGCAGGTCTTTTGTAACTCTAATGAGAGCAGTCTCAGTACTATGATACGGTCTAAATCCTGACTGGAAATCCTCACAGATATCATTTTTCTCTAATAAGGAATATAATTGTGAGGATACAACCTTTTCTAATATCTTTGACAGAAGCTGCAGAGGGCGCCATCGCCTCGGGGAACACAGCAGCGAGCGCCACTACCTCGGGAGGTTCTGCAGCGTCAGCCGCCACCTCTGGAGACATCATAGCAGGCGCCACCGTTTCTAGAGTTTCAGTGGTGGTGTATGAAGCCCAAATACACCATAAGGCGATCCCCAATGTGGGAAGCATTACAGACAGGGGAATCAGTTCAGGAACAGGAAGGTTTGAGAGTGCTGGTTTAGGGATAACAGCTGCACGTGCCGACACCAGCGGTGGATCCTCCATGCTGGATGCCAGTCTGGAATATTAAAGAACTGACCTCGAAGATCTGGGATCTGGGAGTCCTGTCACTTCCTAGGAAGTGACAGGACTCTGGATGAACAGAAGAGACGTGACGAGACTCTGGAAGATCAGTGGAGACGTGATGAGACTCTGGAAGTTCAGCGGAGATGTGACGAGACTGGACGATCAGCTGTGACGTGACGATTACTCAGGAAGATCAGCTGTGAATTGACTTGATTCATGAAGATCAGCGGTGACTTGACTTGAAACAGAGATAGCAGCAGTGACATGCCATTATGTGACCACGCTCTGGTGTGGACGCCATTACCGGTACGGACGCAATGTCGTGTTCCTCCTCTGCAACACCCACAGTGAATAGAGAGCCAACAGACAACAAAGCATAATCCATAAACTGACTGAGTGATGAACGCGGACCCTCATTTCTAACCTTAGACTTTAGAGGTTGATTAATGCCATCACAGAAAAACTTTATCAAAACACAGTCCGGTAAATCTGAATAGTGAACGATGGCTAAATACTCTCAAATATAGTTCTCCAATGATAGCGTCTCTTGCTTACCCCCCTCGTATTTTATTTATTACCACGAAAATTAAACTAACAATACTCTGTCAGTTTTGATCGTACAGATAAGAATAAGAATTAATTTGAAACTACAAAGGGTCAACTTTTATTTGAATATAGTCATCATAACAACAAAACAATGTACTTTTGTAAAATAAAGAAAATAAACAGGGTGCATTCTCTGCCGGCTCTGTCTCTGTCACCTCTCTTCACAGACATGTAAATAAAACAACATGAATCTCCACAAATACTTAAAATACTTGTTTAAAATGTATGATAAATGGTTTGCTTTGCTTTAGTAACATGTTTGTTACCATCCTGTCATATATAATTCTATTTTATTTTATTTTATTCATCACCATATTCGTTAAAATAGAGATGAGTCTCTTTTTAGCATGTAATGTTTGTGTAATTCAAGATGCACAGAATGTGGATTTTTTTTCACCATTCAACATGAAATTAAAGAGATGCATCAGCTGAGCTCGTTTCAACTGTTTATTATTATTATTATTATTATTATTTATTTATTTTTTATTTGTGTGCTCACTATGTAACTCAAGAGTCCAAGTCACTAAGAAAATTATCATGTGAATACAGAAAACCCACTCATGATCATCTGGGTATATTTTTTGTAAATGTTGTTTTAAATTACTTTTTTCTTACGCCACTACATCTAGAGCTCTTGTTCAGACAGCTGATGACGATGTGCGCATTTTATTTGTCGTACTCATTTCTTTCGTCATTTCCTCTTGAGATTAAAGTGTAGGTAATGTGACCGCAATTAAGAAACATAAAATTATACTACATCCCCTTTGAAAAGGTTATCGACGTAGTCTTTTATACAGGAAATATGTTTGCACAACAGAAATACGTATTAGTATAACAAATACCTAATACTAAAATCCTCCCTTCTAAATATATTTAATGTTTATAGTTTTAGTGTTGATTTTGATGGTCTACCCCAATAGCTGATATCACTCTATACTTTTTTCATTGTTTTTGCACAGTTTTTTAGATGAAGACCATTCTCAGAATGTGGTCAATCATGAAGCAAGTGAAAACGAGAACAAATACACTATAAGATAATTAAGTCAAGAGAGTGTTTAAACCGAGATTGTGATGTACAGATTACTGGTCTGTCTACAAAGAGGCCATGAGACACAAGGCCTCGATCTTACTATTTCACTGTTACATCTACTTCATTTAGAGCGCACAAAGTTGCACATTACAAGTTGAAGATAGTGTGGAAACACTATTTTCTTTGTACGTGTCTCTAAACATGTCTTTAATAAAATCACTGTTGTTTTAAGCGAAAGCGATGATCCAGTCCGTTTTATGCAGTCGTTGTGTTTTAGGCGTCCGCCTTTTTAGTTTTGTTCCAGGAGACAGGTACGACTGTAACTGTCTGCTCTTCTTTAAGAAAGCATGCGGCCGGCAGTTTTTAACATCTCTTAATTTTTCACAATCGCAAATGTTTTTTAGCTTAAATATTAGTTTTTAGTCAGTTACAAAAGTGTCAGGCATGATGCTTATATGTCTTTTTAAATACTTACGACAAAGTTACAGGTTTCTTGGGCGAACGCTTGCCAGAGTGTTACTCAATAAGTCCTCTGCGTTATCTTTTAATAAAATATTCCATTGAATGTCACTAAGACAAATTCTGTAACAGCGTTCGTAAATGAATATAAACGTACAAATCTTTATAGAGACAATAAGAACAATACGGTCTAACAACACAAACACAAATGCTTGTTCTAACTTTCACACATCAGACTGATCCCTGCTAACTACGCCTAAAGCTGCTAGATATCTTGACTTTATCCGTGTGTTTAACGGCGCTAGGCCTTGTCACGCCGTTGTGAGATATAAATCGCAAAGTTTTTTCATAGGGCTACGCTTTGAAACCAGAATAATTCCATGACTTTGCGCATTCTTTCCGTTTGAATTTGTTTACCGCTCTTGTTGTATTTTCCCATCTAACATTACGCTTTGCATCCTAGTTTTTGCTGTCATGTTATATCTTTGTACATATTTCTGTGAATTTGCTTGATTTTTTTAAAAATATGGCTTCAACCCGTCGTCTTCATTCGAGACGTTTACGTTATATTATTAACACCGTCCTAGTTTATATCATGTATGATCGTTTCTCGATAATTATTTCCATCTGCGCTCGTATTCTGGCCGTTTTCTTTTTAGAAAATGGATAAATACCACTATCAGAGGTTTTCACGAACTACTATTACTATAAATTATCTAATAATTTAAGAGGTAATATCACGCGTTAAAGCACACGCCGCGTTACTTTCCTCGGTTGTGTGGCCCGCCTACATTCAGAATTCGGTATTTAAATAAGGTTTTCTACATCGTTACAACAACCGCCACCGCTCCTGAAACAAGAGCTATGTCTGTAACACCGCCAAGAAGTTCTGTTGAAACGGACGAAGATGAAGATTGTCCGTGAAGATTTTGTGAAACAAGATTTCCCAGTGTCTGATGATCGTGTAGGTAGATTTGTGTTTGACACATCATTGCAGACCGTGAAACTCTATGTTTTGGATTCTTACGAGGACTATACATCCGAATGCGCCTACCTGCTTTTGACCGCCATAGACTGGACATACTTCTACAATCAAATTTGGAGAGAATTTAATTTTGGCGATAAAATCAGGTACATTTTCCAGTGGGATGCTGTTACGCAGGGGATGAGGTATCGGGTGACAACGCGGACGGCCTACATGTGCATTACATCCTGTTGGAACAAAACGCATCATGACCATAATTATCTCCTGATGGGAAATAAACGTCGGGAGGAATCTGAAAAAAACTTTTTGTCTCAAAGCAGCGACGAGTCAGATGATGAATCAGACGATGAATCAGACTCTGATGAGACTGACTCCGAGTATGATCGTGACTTTCCTATTCCTGAGGACAACCCTTTCGGGTGCTGCAAAACAAATCTATATTTCGATCGGAGCGACGTGCCTCTATTAAACACCATTTTTTCGATGATAGACGAACTGTTTCGGTCAAGTTAAATGATCAGTCTGTGTATCCGGTATAACAAACCTGATCAACGGGTGTTTTCCCGGTCCACGATACATTACTTGAAACAATTCGCCTTAACAAAAAATCCTAATAAATGACCTCGTAATCGTTAACCAAAATATATTTCTGTGAGAACTATTTCTCTTTGACCAAAACATGCCCCTGTAGGTCCACCGCCTCCGGCAACATCTCAACAACCAACCAACAGCCGACACGTGGACCTCAACAATTTATTTCGCACGAATGTACAAAAGATCCGTCACTACTTGCGTACGTCTACGCTATATCCTCTGCGAGCAAAGAGGAGCTGTTCCGGATAAACTCTAGACCTGCGTTTGACGGTGCTACTACAACTTCTTGTCGATCAAAACACGGACTCAACAGAATCAGCTTCAACAATCCTGAGAACTCTGCAATTTTTCAATTAATATCGCTTCGGAGGATCCATCGTGGATTAAAACAGTCAAAAGAAAGAATCGATTTCTGAAAAGGATGTCTGATGCCGTGCAAAAGCCGATGGAGAGCGACGCTGCGGATGAGCAACTGGAGTGCGACTGTGGCACGGGAAAAACGTGTCCTGTAAATCCTGTTTAGCGTTATAAACTCTACGTTTAAACCGCATTACCGAGGACAAATGATCGATCTTATGACCACGATCATCGATGCTGCGTCCGATCCAAATCATGATTCTACGGGGGATACCAAGCGTGTAAAAAATCTCAAGAACGAAATGGACGTTGTAAGAAGTCTGACCGATTCATGGCCTGATTTGACGAGCATGTTTATTACCGGCAGAGACCCGGCCTGTTTAACCGCCAGAAAAATTCTGGATGTGTTGTGTGAATGTGAGGATGAGATGGACATTAACGAGGTTCTCTGTCTGTGTACGTATGTAACAGATTTATGTACGTCGCTGATCGCAAAAAATTATGAATCCATGATATGTGAAATTGTCGGATCATTGGTTGATTTTATATTACAACAAAACATGTTGGGTTGCAGAAATTTTCTTTTCTGGCTAGACCGCCTGTAATGTCATTACTATTGTTTGTTTGTAACGACAATTGGATCATTTTCTTCTCTACTTCAATGTATATCCAACAATATATTGTTAAAAAATTAAAAAATGTGTATATGCCTTTTTCCAAAGCGACTTACAAATGAGCAATTTACAAATATATTTTTAATAAATTTTCTAAAAAGAAAACGGCCGGAATACGAGCGCAGATGGAAATAATTATCGAGAAACGATCATACATGATATAAACTAGGACGGTGTTAATAATATAACGCAAACGTCTCGAATGAAGATGACGGGTTGAAGCCATATTTTTAAAAAAATCAAGCAAATTCACAGAAATATGTACAAAGATATAACATGACAGCAAAAACTAGGATGCAAAGCGTAACGTTAGATGGGAAAATACAACAAGAGCGGTAAACAAATTCAAACGGAAAGAATGCGCAAAGTCATGGAATTATTCTGGTTTCAAAGCGTAGCCCTATGAAAAAACTTTGCGATTTATATCTCACAACGGCGTGACAAGGCCTAGCGCCGTTAAACACACGGATAAAGTCAAGATATCTAGCAGCTTTAGGCGTAGTTAGCAGGGATCAGTCTGATGTGTGAAAGTTAGAACAAGCATTTGTGTTTGTGTTGTTAGACCGTATTGTTCTTATTGTCTCTATAAAGATTTGTACGTTTATATTCATTTACGAACGCTGTTACAGAATTTGTCTTAGTGACATTCAATGGAATATTTTATTAAAAGATAACGCAGAGGACTTATTGAGTAACACTCTGGCAAGCGTTCGCCCAAGAAACCTGTAACTTTGTCGTAAGTATTTAAAAAGACATATAAGCATCATGCCTGACACTTTTGTAACTGACTAAAAACTAATATTTAAGCTAAAAAACATTTGCGATTGTGAAAAATTAAGAGATGTTAAAAACTGCCGGCCGCATGCTTTCTTAAAGAAGAGCAGACAGTTACAGTCGTACCTGTCTCCTGGAACAAAACTAAAAAGGCGGACGCCTAAAACACAACGACTGCATAAAACGGACTGGATCATCGCTTTCGCTTAAAACAACAGTGATTTTATTAAAGACATGTTTAGAGACACGTACAAAGAAAATAGTGTTTCCACACTATCTTCAACTTGTAATGTGCAACTTTGTGCGCTCTAAATGAAGTAGATGTAACAGTGAAATAGTAAGATCGAGGCCTTGTGTCTCATGGCCTCTTTGTAGACAGACCAGTAATCTGTACATCACAATCTCGGTTTAAACACTCTCTTGACTTAATTATCTTATAGTGTATTTGTTCTCGTTTTCACTTGCTTCATGATTGACCACATTCTGAGAATGGTCTTCATCTAAAAAACTGTGCAAAAACAATGAAAAAAGTATAGAGTGGTATCAGCTATTGGGGTAGACCATCAAAATCAACACTAAAACTATAAACATTAAATATATTTAGAAGGGAGGATTTCAGTATTAGGTATTTGTTATACTAATACGTATAATAACATATTTCCTGTATAAAAGACTACGTCTATAACCTTTTCAAAGGGGATGTAGTATAATTTTATGTTTCTTAATTGCGGTCACATTACCTACACTTTAATCTCAAGCGGAAATGACGAAAGAAATGAGTACGACAAATAAAATGCGCACATCGTCATCAGCTGTCTGAACAAGAGCTCTAGATGTAGTGGCGTAAGAAAAAAGTAATTTAAAACAACATTTACAAAAAATATACCCAGATGATCATGAGTGGGTTTTCTGTATTCACATGATAATTTTCTTAGTGACTTGGACTCTTGAGTTACATAGTGAGCACACAAATAAAAAATAAATAAATAATAATAATAATAATAAACAGTTGAAACGAGCTCAGCTGATGCATCTCTTTAATTTCATGTTGAATGGTGAAAAAAAATCCACATTCTGTGCATCTTATGTATTAAATAAGCCCTTAAAAAAGAACATAAAGCCATGATACTTGTGTAAAAATATTGGATCAAATATGTTGAATGAATGTAAAATGTTTTCTTTGTTGGGATAAGAAGGTTCATCTATTGGAACTTAGAAAATAAGAGCAAATAATATTAAGATCAAATACTTTAAAATCATACTTGATTTTGGAAAAAGTTTGAAAACTTTTGAACTGCTGACCTTCCTGAATGATGTCATTTTATGTGTGTGTGTGTGTGTGTGTGTGTGTGTGTGTGTGTGTGTGTGTGTGTGTGTGTGTGTGTGTGTGTGTGTGTGTGTGTGTGTGTGTGTGTGTGTGTGTGTGAGGGCCTGTTTGGATTATTTTTAAAATAAGCCATTTTAAAAAAACACTGCAACAACCACATTTGTCAACATGATTCTTTTGTAATATCATGTTTGACCTTATATTTACTAGGAATTGAATCTTTGTAAAAATAGGAAAAGTAATAAATAAATAAATAAATAAAAATAATATGAGACTTTTGAACCATTAAAACTTAACAACAGTATTACCACTATCAATAAGCAGTCTTAACAACAAAAGCATATGTTTAATACATATTGTATATAGGTTTTAACAACGTAGATATTTTTTCATACCGGCGGTCATTCATTTAGCTTGTTCTGTGCTTTTAAAGAGTAATTAAATATTCTCAGGTGAGCATTGATCCTCACATGTGCTGATTCATTCAAGAGCAGTTTACAACTCCAAAGAATGCGCGTCGTGGTGACATGTCTGTAGTTGACTTAAACAAACATTTTTAAATGAGCTTTATGGGTGATAGGGTTGGTGCCTGCAAAAGTCATCTCTCTTCAAAACGGATACATCACATGTAGTATATTTCTACATATATTTTCAGTAGATAACCAATAGTATATTGATAGTATAGGCATATGATATTTATCACAATGATAAAGGTCGGTTCAAAAAAAAAAAAGTATGAACATATACAACTATATAAGCACCGAACTAGAACACAGGCTCACCCTAGTAATAGTCTAACATTTTATTTAGCCTTTTAAGCGGGGAAAAATGCTTTGAAATAAAATAAACTAAGTACAATTTTATTTTAAAATGATAAACTAAAATTTGAACAGGTACTGTTGAATAAAAATCATAATTAAGGTTAAATTTGCAAACAGATAAGTAAAAATATTTTATTTAAAAAACCTTTAAGATTTCGTCTAACCCAGACTTTTAAGTTTGAAAGATCTTATTTACACTCTTAAGATTATACTTTCATAATATTTAATTTTTTTTTTTTAAAGATGTCTTCGTTCACTCATAGCAGACTATAATAGCAGACTAGCTTGACACATGAGCAGTTATGGACTCCTCCCGGTCTCTGTGTGGGCCTTGAAGCATTCATTTCACAATGGTGTTTAACCCTGGGAGGATCTGTGAGTTTTGTTTATATTTAATAAAGTTTATAACTTAAACATTTTTTGTTTTATTTATCTATTTTGTTGGAAACATTTCATTCACAGAATGGACATCATTGTTCACAGAAAAAAAAAGTAAGACATTTTATTATCGCCTAAGACTTGTAAATGTTTACTTTTATATAGTACATTACATATAATCAAACTTATTTATTAACATCTTTAAAAGAAGATAATTATGTGTTTTATAAGTTTCAATAAACGGTGAATGTTACCATTCATAAATGGTGAATGTGTGTTTAAAATGTATGATGAATGAATTGCCTTAGTAACATGGTGTCATATATAATTATATATGTATTACCATTGGTGTTTTTCAGAATCTTAAAAGCGTATTAATGGCTAAAGTCTGATTATACTGTGCTACAATAATATGTGAGCAGCATGAATGTTTATGTATGTGTGTTTATATGATTTATCAGTACACAAATTTAAATAATGATGTGGGTATTACTCTGATATAACAACGTAAATGTGGTTTATGATGAAATCCTCGTAATTAAGATAGCTTTATAGATTATTTTATTTAAAAAACCTTTAAGATTTCGTCTAATCCAGACTTTTAAGTTTGAAAGATCTTATTTACACTCTTAAGATTATACTTTAAGTCACAGTTCGATTGCTTCAGTCTGTTGTGCTGCTGTGCGGTTTGTGATTGTAGCTCTGCTTTTTTATTGAATCTTTACCTTACTTTCACTCTGTTGTTTAAAGTGATAATATATAACTTAATTCCCACCATATTTCTGGTATTATCAAACTAATCTGATCGCTCGCTTTTAAAACCGCGAGTGCAGCGCGTTAGCATTCACTATCCGGTTAGCTTGTCACTCGCGGTTCCATTCGCGTTGCTATTCGCGCCTATTATTGTTTTCTTTTTTCTCGCTCCGTTTTCATTTCTCTCTCGCTCCGTTTTTCACGAGTTCATCAAACAACAGTGGAAAGTGGTAAGTGGAGTGGTAAGTGGTAAGTTAAGTTGGTATCATTCATCAATCACGGTGAGTAATGGCTTCTTCTCCTGCTATTGTTATTTGCACAGTCTGCCACATGTACAGTTTATCTATCTCTGTCGGCGATGAGGGATTCACATGTGATAAATGCAGGGAAATAGTTAGGCTGACAGAGAAGGTTTTAGAACTAGAGACACGCATCCAAACTTTAGTTGAGGACAGTAAGAATGTGAGGGCTGTAGATACTGCTTTGGATGTGACTAGCTCAGGGACTCCTGTACATTGTTCGGTTCCGGCATTAGCGCCTGTGCAGCAGGGCAACTGGGTGACTGTGAGGCAGCATAGTCGCGGGTCAAAACACCGCTCTTCCGTTCCGATCAGAACATCAAACAGGTTCTCCCCACTCAGTGATGCACCCACTGAGAAACCTGGTGAAAGTGCTCTAGTTATTGGCGATTCTATTGTACGGAACGTGAAAATAGAGACACCAGCCACCATAGTCCATTGTTTACCGGGAGCCAGAGCGCCTGACATCTTGGCAAATTTAAAAGTGCTGGCTAATGCTAAACGTAAATTCAGTAAGATTGTTATCCACGCCGGCGCTAATGATGTTCGACTTCGCCAGTCGGAGATCACTAAAAATAATGTTAAAGAGGCGTGTGAACTTGCAAGTACGATGTCAGACACTGTAATATGCTCTGGCCCCCTCCCTGCTTACCGGGGTGATGAGATTCATAGCAGACTGTCATCATTAAATGACTGGATGTCTAAGTGGTGCCCGCAAAACAACATAGGTTTTATAGACAATTGGACAAGTTTTTGGGGCAGACCTGACCTGTTGAAAAGAGATGGTGTTCATCCCTCCTGGGGTGGTGCCGCTATTCTCTCTAGAAATTTGGCACATAGTCTTAGAGTTCATACTTGACTAACTGGAGCCCAGGTCAGGAAGCAGACAGACTGGCTAAACCGACCGTCTGCTAGCCGCCTCACGTCACAGAAGTCAGTTAATTCTCAGCACATAGAGACTCCTTCACCTAGATATCACACTATAGAGATTGTGTCTGTTCCCCGAACTAGAAAATACAGAAAACGTCAAAAACTATTTATGAGTAACCATTTAATTGATGTTCAACAAATAAAAAATGTTTACAATACACAGAAACAATTGATAAAACTTGGTTTACTGAATATCAGGTCCCTTTCTACAAAAGCACTTTTTGTAAAAGATTTGATTAATGATCATAACCTAGATTTGCTCTGTTTGACAGAAACATGGCTAAAACCAGATGAATACATTATTTAAAACGAGTCCACCCCCCAAGATTACTGTTACAAAAATGAGCCGCATCCAAAAGGTAAAGGGGGAGGTGTTGCTACAATTTATAACAATATTCTCAGTATTTCTCAGAAGACAGGCTTTAAGTATAACTCCTTTGAAGTAATGGTGCTTCATATAAAATTATCTAGAGAAAAAAGTATTAATGATAAATCCCCCGTAACGTTTGTACTGGCTACTGTATACAGGCCACCAGGGCACCATACAGACTTTATTAAAGAATTTGCTGATTTTCTATCAGAGTTAGTGCTGGCTGCAGATAGAGTCCTAATTGTGGGTGATTTTAATATCCATGTTGATAATGAAAAAGATGCATTAGGATCAGCATTCATAGACATTCTGAACTCTATTGGGGTTAGACAACACGTTTCAGGACCTACTCATAGTCGAAATCATACTCTAGATGTAATACTGTCACATGGAATTGATGTTAATGGTGTTGAAATTCTGCAGCAAAGCGATGATATATCAGATCATTATCTAGTCTTGTGTAAACTCCATATAGTTAAAGCTGTAAATTCAACTCCTTCTTATAAATATGGTAGAACCATCACTTCTACCACAAAAGACTGCTTTGTAAGTAATCTTCCTGATTTATCTCAATTCCTCAGCATATCCAACAGCTCAGAACAACTTGATGATGTAACAGAAACTATGAACTCTCTCTTTTCTAGCACTTTAGATACAATTGCTCCTTTACGCTTAAGGAAGATTAAGGAAAAGAGTTCAACACCGTGGTATAATGAGCACACTCGCACTCTAAAGAGAGCAGCCCGGAAAATTGAGCGCAGCTGGAGGAAAACAAAACTAGAGGTATTTCTTTTAGCTTGGCGGGAAAGTACCCTATCCTACAGAAAAGCTTTAAAAACAGCTAGATCTGATTACTTTTCGTCTCTTTTAGAACAAAACAAACATAACCCCAGGTATTTATTCAATACAGTGGCAAAATTAACAAAAAATAAAGCATCAACAGGTGTTGACATTTCCCAACAGCACAGCAGTAATGATTTTATGAACTACTTTACTTCCAAGATTGATACTATTAGAGATCAAATTGTAACCATGCAGCCGTCAGCTATATCATCACATCAAATAGTGTACTATAGATCCCCTGAGGAACAATTTCACTCATTCTCTACTATAGGAGAGGAAGAATTGTATAAACTTGTTAATTCATCTAAACCAACAACATGTATGTTAGACCCTATTCCATCTAAACTACTAAAAGAGGTGCTTCCAGAAGTCATAGATCCTCTTTTGGCTATTATTAATTCGTCATTGTCATTAGGATATGTCCCCAAAAACTTTAAATTGGCTGTTATTAAGACTCTCATTAAAAAACCACAACTTGACCCCAAAGATCTAGTTAATTACAGACCGATCTCGAATCTCCCTTTTCTGTCAAAGATATTAGAAAAGATTGTATCCTCACAATTATATTCCTTCTTAGAGAAAAATGATATCTGTGAGGATTTCCAGTCAGGATTTAGACCGTATCATAGTACTGAGACTGCTCTCATTAGAGTTACAAATGACCTACTCTTATCATCTGATCGTAGTTGTATCTCTCTATTAGTTCTACTGGATCTTAGCACTGCATTCGACATTATCGATCACAACATTCTTTTGAATAGACTAGAAAACTTTGTTGGCATTAGTGGAAGTGCATTAGCATGGTTCAAATCGTACTTATCTGACCGCCATCAATTCGTAGCAGTGAATGAAGAGGTATCATATCGATCACAAGTGCAGTATGGAGTTCCTCAAGGCTCAGTACTAGGGCCGCTACTTTTCACGCTTTACATGTTACCCTTGGGAAATATCATTAGGAAACACGGGGTTAGCTTTCACTGTTATGCTGATGATACTCAGCTCTATATTTCTTCACGGCCTGGTGAAACACACCAAATTGAGAAACTTATGGAATGCATAGTCGATATAAAAAACTGGATGACGAGTAATTTCTTACTGCTAAATTCTGAAAAAACAGAGGTGTTACTTATCGGACCTAAAACCCCCACAAGTAATAACCTAGAACACTGTCTAACACTTGATGGCTGCTCTGTAAATTCTTCGTCATCAGTCAGGAACCTAGGTGTACTATTTAATAGTAATCTCTCCTTTGACAGCCACGTTTCTAGCATTTGTAGAACTGCATTTTTTCATCTTAAAAATATATCTAAACTGAGACCTATGCTCTCAATGTCAAATGCAGAAATATTAATTCATGCGTTTATGACCTCAAGGTTAGATTATTGTAATGCTTTATTGGGTGGTTGTTCTGCACGCTTAATAAACAAATTACAGATGGTTCAAAATGCAGCAGCTAGAGTTCTTACTAGAACCAGGAAGTATGAGCACATTAGCCCGGTTCTGTCAACACTGCACTGTCAACACTGCACTACTAAACATCGTATAGATTTTAAAATCTTGTTAATTACTTATAAAGCCCTGAATGGTTTAGCTCCTCAGTACTTGAGCGAGCTCTTATCGCATTATAGTCCTTCACGTCCGCTGCGTTCTCAAAACTCTGGCCATTTGATAATACCTAGAATATCAAAATCAACTGCAGGTGGCAGATCTTTTTCCTATTTAGCGCCCAAACTCTGGAACAATCTACCAAACACTGTTCGGGAGGCAGACACACTCTGTCAGTTTAAATATAGATTAAAGACCCATCTCTTTAACCTGGCGTACACATAACACACTAATACACTTCTATTATTCAAATCCGTTAAAGGATTGTTAGGCTGCATTAATTAGATCAACCGGAACCGGGAACACTTCCCATAACACATGATGTACTTGTTACATCATAAAAATATTGACATCTACGCTAATATTAGTCTGTTTCTTTCTTATTCTATTTCTCAGTCCGTGTCTGGATCAGATGGTGGATTGGCGCCGG
Source organism: Schizothorax lantsangensis (assembly GCA_027422415.1). Taxonomy (NCBI): domain Eukaryota; kingdom Metazoa; phylum Chordata; class Actinopteri; order Cypriniformes; family Cyprinidae; genus Schizothorax; species Schizothorax lantsangensis. The sequence goes on along the minus strand of CM049842.1, from coordinate 30,844,656 downwards.
GAGATGATGTCTGCAGCCCAGATTGTCGGCGGAGGCCGGACCCCTGGATGAGCCCCGGGGACATAATCCCAGTGAAGACCTCGACTTAAAATACAATAAAACTAAAAATAAAACAAATAACTAAAAATATAATAAAATACCTAACTACATAATACTATTATTGTTAGAAATTGCAACAATATTAAAATAGAAATATAAAACATTTAAAGTGTTAATTAAAACTATAAATAAACAATAATATCCTGGCCAGTGGAGAACTGGCCCCCCGACTGAGCCTGGTTTCTCCCAAGGTTTTTTTTTTCTCCACTCTGTCTCAGAGGGAGTTTTGGTTCCTTGCCGCTGTCGCCTCTGGCTTGCTCAGTTGGGGACACTTAATTTCTAGCGATTATCGTCAATTTAATTTCACAGATATTATTTAAACTAAACTTAGCTAGACAATGACATCTCTGAATTCAATAATGAAGTGCCCTTTAACTGAAAATTGAGTGTTTAATCTTATTATTATACATTACTGACACTCTATCCTCCAACTTGATACTGTTAAGTGCTTTGACACAATCTGTATTGTTAAAAGCGCTATATAAATAAAGGTGACTTTACTTGACTTAATAATATTTAATAATTTTTTTTTAAAGATGTCTTCGTTCACTCATAGCAGACTATAATAGCAGACTAGCTTGACACATGAGCAGTTATGGACTCCTCCCGGTCTCTGTGTGGGCCTTGAAGCATTCATTTCACAATGGTGTTTAACCCTGGGAGGATCTGTGAGTTTTGTTTATATTTAATAAAGTTTATAACTTAAACATTTTTTGTTTTATTTATCTATTTTGTTGGAAACATTTCATTCACAGAATGGACATCTTTGTTCACAGAAAAAAAAAAGTAAGACATTTTATTATCGCCTAAGACTTGTAAATGTTTACTTTTATATAGTACGTTACATATAATCAAACTTATTTATTAACATCTTTAAAAGAAGATAATTATGTGTTTTATAAGTTTCAATAAATGGTGAATGTTACCATTCATAAATGGTGAATGTGTGTTTAAAATGTATGATGAATGAATTGCCTTAGTAACATGGTGTCATATATAATTATATATGTATTACCATTGGTGTTTTTCAGAATCTTAAAAGCGTATTAATGGCTAAAGTCTGATTTTACTGTGCTACAATAATATGTGAGCAGCATGAATGTTTATGTATGTGTGTTTATATGATTTATCAGTACACAAATTTAAATAATGATGTGGGTATTACTCTGATATAACAACGTAAATGTGGTTTATGATGAAATCCTCGTAATTAAGATAGCTTGCAAACAATATTTTATTTAAAAAGGGGTGTGTGCAGAATTTTGGTAGGCGTACAGTACAAAATCATTACGACTATATATGGAACGTCCCCAGAAAACATAAAAACCAACGTGTGTGTGTGTCAGCTTGCCCAAATCAAGACTGACATTTTACTCTTGTGAGTTAGAAGAGCTCAAAGCAGGACTTAATTTCCCAACTTAGGAACATTTTGTAAACATATTTATTTATTTTTTAAATTAAATTATATTAAATGATGTTTAGGAAAATATAAAAAAATGAAGAAAGTTTACTGTGATGGGTAGGTTTAGGGGATGATGCAGTATAAATTCATTAATACAATGTAAATATAAATATTAAAGGTTCTAAATATAATGTAGAAACTTTAATTTTCTGTGATACAAATACAAATATACAAATAAATGTGAATAAAACATAGAAATTTGCCATGTCCGGACTTGTCGGGTCCACAATAGCCCTTATCGTTTGGCCTATTAAAATATATATTGTTTTCCCCTTTTGATAACTTTTTCTAACATGCCAAACTCTTTTTTCCCGCTCCTGGTAAAATGTACAACGTTTTTATATTTTTTAGTGACGACTAAAACTAGTGTCAATGTTTTGCATTGTTTTATATAGCGTGTAATCGCATGATTTATTTATTTATTTTCATTTAATAGAAGGAAATAAGACTCGGGATGACTGAATGTGTGTCTGTGTACTTGTTTAACCTACGGTGTGGGGCAAGTGCCCTAGAGAGAGAGGGAACATTTTATTGATCCCATGAGTAAATTACTTATAAAGCACATTATTTATTTATTTATTTATTTATTTTCTAAGATGTAAAGTTTTTCTGTGATGGGTTGTAAAATGTATAATTATCTTTAGATAATTACACTGTAGGCCTACTATGTGTGTGTGTGTGTGAGAGAGAGAGAGAGAGAGAGAGAGAGAGAGCTTCTGTAACTGAAAAAATAAGATACATTTCCAAATTACTAGCACATGTGAGGCAGAGCCTGAAAGTCTATGAAAATAACCGGGACATTACGGCGTGTCTAATTTATTTTGTCACGGCTGAAACAGTTATACAAACACCTAGCACTGTAAACATTCCAACAATGTCTTGGGGAATGGAACGCTTTTCTGAAAGGTTGTGAAGTAAACACAACATTGTGAAATAAATACAACCAACATTAAATTTTAAGCATAAAGGTTGAATAGTTGTAATTTTAGATAAATAATTCAAAAACTTTTGACCAAACGTGAATCTGTTTGCGTTATAGCAGCGTAGCCCACAAAGCCATCATGCCGTTCTTAAATATTTTTTTTTTAAAAACATACAGAAAGACTTTTTGTTTCATCACACCGTGTGTACAATTTTGAAGATTATGTTTAAAATAAGAACCTTTTATTTGATGTGAAATAAGTTAAAATATAAGGACTTCAGATGTAATTCTGTTATTTAAAGCTATATCCGTTTTCTCACTCACAACGGACGGGGGCGGGGGATGCCTGTGTCACACACACACACACACACACACACACACGAGCATGCTCGCGGAGGGAAAGAGAGAGAGAGAACCTTTTTCCAGCTAAACACAATTTTGTAAACCGTTCATTCAAAGAATGTTTGCGCGAGGTGGAAGACTTTTTTCTCTTGGAAGATGTAAGACAATTTATATATTTTTTAACCATTTTATTCGTTAAGCTAAACATTTTTACCCCTTCTCATTGATAGCCTATTTTATTTAATTTCTTTTTAACCAACAGAATATATTGCGGGTATTGTGATATGCACGTATAATCTGTTAAAATTGCCTTTAATATCTTTTTCACATAGCTCCCCCATACAGAGAGAGAGAGAGAGAGAGAGAGAGAGAGAGAGAGAGAGAGAGAGCATGAAACCGGACACCACGCGCGCTCCAAGATGGTGAGGGGTGCCGGATGAACATAACATCGTCAAAACATTCCTCAGGGCTTCATTTCATCTCCTGTCACCGGACTGACAAGTACAAACATATGTACAAACATTCACGCATGACGATTGCAACATCTGGAACACCGATGTGGGTGGTCGCGATGGGGGTGGCCGCGATGTGGGTGGTCCGCGTGGGGGCGGGGAAAACCATAAATCAAGGGTCATCAATCAAATTATGACACTTGCTGGCGCTTATTGACTACTACTTGATAAATACCATATTTTATTTTTAAACCACATTACAACAAAAAAGGTTTATTTTTTCTTGCATTGCAACAGCATGATTAAAAGAATTACACATATGTAAAACATAAATAAAGTAACCCTCAGCAAGTAGTAATTAGACTTACTTGTCAGCTGGATGACAATGTTGTAATAAAGTAAAAAAAAAAAAAGTATAGTTGTGAAAAGGCAATATGGTTATTATTAAATCAAAAGGCTGTGATTTAATATACTGTATATTAATACAAATTTACATATAGCCTACCATGTCTGAGGTTGGTTTGGTTCACAATAAATGCTTGCTTGCTTATTTAATTATTTTGATTAGGGTTAGGGTTATACAACATAATAACAATTACTAATGCTAAATAATGTAACTATATAAACATAAACATGCTGTTGCTAATACAAGTTTTTGCTTTCCCTATAGTCTACATAATAACAAAAAGCAAAAATACATTTACATTTATGCATTTAGCAGACGCTTTTATCCAAAGCGACTTACAGTGCATTCAGGCTATACATGTTTTTTTATCACTATGTGTGTTCCTTGGGAATCGAACCCACAATCTTTTGCGCTGTTAACGCAATGCTCTACCACTGAGCCACAGGAACACTGGTAATGGTACTCCAGTTTACCCACCTGGATGGGGTTCAAGTCCCTGTGGTGTAATTGCTTGTTATTATTAACTATAATATTACAATATGTAATTTTACACCCTACTAAATGGTACTAAAACACCATGACATATAGCTGTTATATGTAGCCCCCACACCTTGAGCATCTTGTTTCTTTCAATTAAATATCTGTACTATATTTTAATTCAATATTATTTCCCTTTATTTTATTTATTTATTAGATTTTTTAGGGCATTTCAGGGTGATGAACAGTATTTACCTCTAAATTATACACCTTTTTTTTCTATGTAAGATAAAATAAAATAAAGAAATTGTATTTTATGCAAGACTTTTTTTTAATCTCCTAAGCCAAACATTTATATAATGCATCTCATAACATTGTACTTCAGTTATATCTGATCAAATTCATAAGATTATACTTTGCCTGAAATGTTATGAACAGCAGCTATGCTAATTCTTCTTCTTTTGCTTTTCTGTTTGTATCTCAGTACACCAATTCTGAGGCAACTAGAGATTACATTAACTCCAGTTTTGATCCAGCCTCTTATGAAGATTTATAACGACCCCAATATATGTGAAGAAGATATAACACTATCCCCTGTTAGAAGTTCAGATGTCACCAACCAATACAAGTCAAGTCACTATTATTTGTATAGCGCTTTTAACAATGCAAATTGTGTCAAAGCAGCTTTAAAAATGTGAAGAATAATGTGATGTATTGTCAAGTATGGTGACCCATACTCGAAATTGGTGCTCTGCATTTAACCCTTCCAAGTGCACACACACAGCAGTGAGTAGTGAACACACACACTGTGAACACGCACCTGGAGCAGTGGGCAGCCATTGCTCCAGCTCCCGGTGCCTTGCTCAAGGGCACCTCAGTCATGGTATTGAAGGTGGAGAGAGTGCTGTTCATTCACAATCCCCACCTTCAATCCCTGCCGGACCTGAGATTCGAACCCACAACCTTTGGATTACAAGTCTGACTCTCTAACCATTAGGCCATGACTTCCCGAACATATTTACATCAGCTTGATATAAAGGTGGCTTTATATTATTTTGACAGTATTTAGACGGGGAAATAGTGTTTCAAAATAGTGTCATTCTCCTCTGGCCAGACAAAATCAGCTGTTTAAATCTAGGCTGCAGCAGAGTCAGATTGTGCAAAGGACTCATCTGGTTCCTGTGGTCTTGTCCCGATGGCCGTCTAGGAGACAGGGGCTTCACTGGGGATCAGTCTCTGGGGCTCATCTAGTTGTCCTGGTCTCCGCTGACGTTCAGAGCTGTAGAGGTCATCTCTAGGTGCTGATCCACCATCTGATCTGGATACAGTCTGGATCTGGGTGGCTACGGTGACCTCGGAATAAGAAAGAAACAGGCTAATATTAGCATAGATGCCATTCTTCTAACGATGTAACAAGTACATCGGGTGTTTTGAAAGCACATAATACACATAACAATACACAATATACATAACTGCTACATTTTCCTTACTTCCGCGGAAGCGTCTGCGGAAGCGTTCAGCCATCGTGCTCAGCATCCTCGTGTGAAGACCAACGAGTGTAAAGACGGACGACTTTTTCCTGCGCGACTTTAACCGAGCAACGACACCGCGAGCACACACTTAAGTATCATTTCTATCTTCCCTCACACACTCTCCTTCCCTATCCTCTATCCTTCCACCTCTATCATGTGTTTCCAAACCATTCCGGTTCTCTCTCAACCACGCTATAAAAACACACGCAGACGGCAATGTAATCCTGCTAACCTGCGCCCTATCGCTACATCTTCTACTACGTCTTTCTTTCTTTCTCTGTGGGTCTTTGGAATTGCCAGTCAGCTGTCAACAAAGCTGACTTCATTTCTGCTTTTTCCTTACAATCCACACTCAGCATCTTGGGCTTGACTGAAACCTCGATTCGTCCAGAAGACTCAGCAACCCCGGCCGCTCTCTCTCACAATTTTTCTTTCTCTCACAACCCAAGGCAAGCTGGCCGGGGTGGGGGCACTGGTCTGCTCATTTCAAACAATTGGAAATACTCAACCCACTCTCCCCTAGGCAATCACAACTCATTTGAATCTCATGCGATTACTGTAACAGCTCCTATAAAACTCCAGATTGTGGTAATCTACCGTCCCCCTGGCCAAATTCTAGCCACCTTCCTAGAGGAGCTGGACGGCCTGCTGTCCTCTTTCATGGAGGATGGCACTCCACTCTTAGTCTTTGGCGATTTCAACATTCACCTAGACAGGCCTTATGCTACAGACTTCCATTCACTCCTAGCTTCATTTGATCTCAAACGCCTTACCACTACTAGCACGCACAAATCAGGCAACCAACTTGATTTAATTTACACACGCAATTGTACTACAGATAACATTCTGGTACAACCACTACATATCTCTGACCATTTCTTCATTACATTTACCTTACATTTTGCTACCCGGGTGCCACCATCTCCCTTACCGGTTACTTTCAGACATAACCTATGCTCCCTTTCCCCCTCCCTTCTTTCCTCTGTAGTATCCTCCTCTCTTCCCTCACCTACCCATTTAACATCTCTGGATGTGAATGCAGCTACTGACACTTTATGCTCTACCATAACCTCTTGTCTAGACGACATTTGTCCTCTCTCCTCCAGGCCAGCACGGGCTGCCCCTTCTAACCCCTGGTTATCCGATGTTCTTCGTGAGCATCGGACCAAACTCAGAGTGGCAGAGAGAAAATGCCGCAAATCAAACGATCCGTCGGACCTGACTAGGTATCAGTCTTTGCTTTCATCTTTCTCTACTGAAGTCCACACTGCCAAATCCTCACATTTCCACAACAAGATCAACAGTGCTCCAGACATGCGTAATCTCTTTAGAACATTTCATTCTCTCCTCTGTCCCCCTCCACCACTGCCCACCACTTCTATAACAGCTGACGACTTTGCCACTTTTTTCACAGACAAAACTACAACAATCAGTAACCAGTTCTCACCTCCACACACACAGAACCTCCAACCAACCACATCCACTGCTCAAACTCCCATCTTCTCCTTCTGTCCCCTCACCGAGGCGGAAGTATCCAAACTTCTCCTCTCCAGCCATCCTACAACATGTCCTCTTGACCCAATCCCCTCTCACCTTCTCCAAGCAATCTCTCCCACACTCTTACCGGCACTCACACACATTATCAACACATCTCTCCGCACTGGCATCTTCCCCACAGCGTTCAAGCAGGCTCGGGTAACCCCACTGCTTAAAAACCTACATTAAACACTTCTCTTTCAGAAAAATATTTAACTGGATGCTAAACAGTCTCTCTCCTTCCATTCGTAGCGAAAACACTCGAACGAGTTGTCTTCAACCAGCTCTCACTGTTTCTTTCACAGTACAACAAACTGGATGCTAAACAGTCAGGTTTCAGGAGTGGACCTTCAACAGAGACCGCGCTACTCTCAGTCACTGAAGCCCTGCGAATTGCAAAGGCCGATTCCAAATTATCAGTCCTCATTCTGCTGGATCTTTCTGCTGCATTTGACACTGTCAATCATCAGATCCTCCTGTCCACCCTCTCATCGCTGGGCATCACTGGGATTCCACTACGCTGGTTTGAATCCTATCTCACCGGTAGGTCTTTCAGGGTGGCCTGGGGAGGGGAGGTATCCAAAGCACAAAGAGGCTCAAAATCACTCTCCAGAACATTCTCGTTCACCGTACCTGGATGGTGGAATAATCTTCCCACCCCTATCCGGAATGCTGGATCCCTGTCAATCTTCAAGCAACAACTGAAAACTCATCTCTTTCGGCACTACTTGACTTCATCCTAAACTTAAAAAAATAAATAAAAAAACACTTAATATTTCCCTTTATCTTTCTCTCCTTCCCTTGCTAGCTTGTACCTATTTGAACAATGACTGAGACTTGGTGTTACGAGCACTTCCCCTGTCTGATTGCCTCTTCAAGATGAATCGCTTTATGTATTCCCCAATTGTAAGTCGCTTTGGATAAAAGCGTCTGCCAAATGACTAAATGTAAATGTAAATGATAGCAACATGTAATTATTGCTTTACTTATTTAAATCATTTCGGCTTAAATGCCATCATTACCTATCTGTATGATTTGCATGTGGACATTACTTTGCTGATGACACCTCTGATAACAAATGACTCTTAAAGGGGTCATATAATGCTATTTTAAAGATCATTATTTTGTGTATTTGCTGTAACAGAATATGTTGACATGCTTTAATGTTCAAAAAACACATTATTTTTCAAATACTGTACATTATTGTATTTCCTCTATGCCCCGCCTCTCTCAAACGCATTGTTTTCTACAAAGCCCCTCCTTCCAACAAGTGCAGTCTGCTCTGATTGGCCAACTGACCCAGTGCATTGTGATTGGCCGGACACCACAAGCACGCATCGGAAATGTAACGCCCCTTACTATAATTGCGAGCTTCAGTTTTCAAGTTAGTGTTTTTTTAGTTTTAGCATCAGTTCAAGCCCGAAAGGGGAACAGAGTCGCGTGACAGACACAGTGATATTGTTTTAATTTTTTGTGTAATTATAATCGTACTTATCTGACCGCCATTAATTCGTGGCAGTAAATGAAGAGGTATCATACCAATCACAAGTGCAGTATGGAGTACCTCAAGGCTCAGTACTAGGCCCCTTATTTTTCACACTTTACATGTTACCCTTGGGAAATATCATTAGGAAAGATGGTGCTAGCTTACACTGTTATGCTGATGATACTCAGCTCTATATTTCTTCGCGACCCGATGAAACATACCAATTTGCAAGACTAACGGAATGTATAGTTGATATCAAAAACTGGATGACTAGCAATTTCTTACTACTAAATTCTGAAAAAAACAGAGGTGTTAATTATTGGACCAAAAACTTTTAAATGTAATTAGCTAGATCACTGTATAATACAGGTGCATCTCAATAAATTAGAATGTCGTGGAAAAGTTCATTTATTTCAGTAATTCAACTCAAATTATGAAACTCGCTTATTAAATAAATTCAATGCACACAGAATGAAGTAGTTTAAGTCTTTGGTTCTTTTAATTGTGATGATTTAGGCTCACATTTAACAAAAACCCACCAATCTCAACAAATTAGAATACTTCATAAGACCAATAAAAAAACATTTTTAGTGAATTGTTGGCCTTCTGGAAAGTATGTTAATTTACTGTATATGTACTCAATACTTGGTAGGGGCTCCTTTTGCTTTAATTACTGCCTCAATTCGGCGTGGCATGGAGGTGATCAGTTTGTGGCACTGCTGAGGTGGTATGGAAGACCAGGTTTCTTTGACAGTGGCCTTCAGCTCATCTGCATTGTTGGGTCTGGTGTCTTTCATCTTCCTCTTGACAATACCCCATAGATTCTCTATGGGGTTCAGGTCAGGCGAGTTTGCTGGCCAATCAAACACAGTAACACCATGGTCATTGAACCAGCTTTTGGTACCTTTGGCAGTGTGGGCAGGTGCCAAGTCCTGCTGGAAAATGAAATCAGCATCTCCATAAAGCTTGTCAGCAGAAGGAAGCATGAAGTGCTCTAAAATTTCCTGGTAGATGGCTGCGTTGACTGTGGACTTCAGAAAACACAGCGGACCAACACCAGCAGATGACATGGCAGCCCAAATCATCACTGACTGTGGAAACTTCACACTGGACTTCAAGCAACATGGATTCTGTGCCTCTCCAGTCTTCCTCTAGACTCTGGGACCTTGATTTCCAAATGAAATGCAAAATTTACTTTCATCTGAAAAGAGGACTTTGGACCACTGAGCAACAGTCCAGTTCTTTTTCTCCACAGCCCAGGTAAGATGTTTCTGACGTTGTCTCTGGTTCAGAAGTAGCTTGGTAGCCCTTTTCCTGAAGACGTCTGAGCGTGGTGACTCTTGATGCACTGACTCCAGCTTCAGTCCACTCCTTGTGAAGCTCTCCCAAGTGTTTGAATCAGCTTTGCTTGACTGTATTCTCAAGCTTGCGGTCATCCCTGTTGCTTGTGCACCTTTTCCTACCCAAATACTTCCTTCCAGTCAATTTTGCATTTAATATGCTTTGATACAGCACTCTGTAAACAACCACACCTTTCAGTAATGACCCTCTGTGACTTACCCTCTTTATGGAGGGTGGGTCTTTTCAAGGGGCCAGAGCTGCTACACAGGCCTGGCTCACCTTGACACGAAGGTGTCCGAGACGCCAGGTGTGGGGTGGAACATGTGGTTTCAGCCAGTACTGAAGGGGCCACATGCGAAGCAGGCCCAACTGAAGTACCAGAGACGCAGAGGCCATGAGGCCCAGCATCTTTTGAAATGCCTTGAGAGGGCGAGGGGCTCCAATTTTGAATGAGGCCGCGAGCTGCTGAATGGCCAGTGCATGTTCTGGCGTGACTACCGCCATCGTTTGGCTTGTGTCGAGAACTGTTCCCAGGAACGATATCTGTTGGCTGGGGGACAGTGCACTCTTTGGCAAAATTGACTCTGAGTCCCAGGCATTCTAAGTGGCTGAGGAGGAAGGATCTGTGTGATAGTAGCTCATCCTCAGACTGGGTCAGAATAAGCCAGTCATCAAGGTAATTCAGAATGCGGATTCTCATCTGTCTCAGCGGGGAAAGAGCTGCATCCATGCAATTTGTAAAAGTGCGAGGAGCTAGGGACAGTCCAAGGGAAAGACTGTGTATTGATAAGCCACTCCTTTGAAGGCAAATCTCAAGAATCACCTGTGGTGAGGGGCTATCTGGATGTGAAAGTAGGCGTCTTTCAGATCCAGAGAGAAGAAGCAGTCCCCTGGGCATACTTGCGAGATGATCTGTTTCAATGCAATCATCCTGATGTAATCGGCCGTTTCATGAGGGCGCAGTTCAGGTGTCTGAGATCGAGGATGGGTCTCAGGCCACCATCCTTTTTGGGGATGAGGAAGTAACGGCTGTAGAAGCCTGACTCGCTCTGAGCTGGGGGAACCATTCCTACGGCTCCTTTCGTCAACAAATTCATCACCTCAGCATGCAGGACGTGTGCGTCCTTGCTCTGAACCGATGTAATAATTCCCCGCAAAGTGTGGGAACTACACAAATGAAACAAGAGGAGAACAAACGAATTGTATCAAGGAAATCTCACAAACCAAGTCCAATATCCAAACAAAGTGTATTATACATACAATATTAACAGTAAATTCCACCCAGATAAAATTACAAAATTCTCTCAGTGTGTGAGTGTGTGCATGTGTAAGTCCCAGCCGGGTATTATATACAAAAAAGGAGAAAACAAAGAGTTCAGATCGGTCTCACCGGTAATGTCTTTATACTCCAGGAGCGCAAATCCACCCAGCGCTGGTGTTTTAAATGTCCTTCAAGGCAAGTATTCCATAAACAGCACAAAAGAAAAAAATATACTCCACAAGAAGTTGATCCAACAGTCCACAGGAAAAAAACACAGCCGACTCTTGTGGAGTATATTTTTTTATTTTGTACTGTTTGTTTATTTGTCTTTAGTTATGGATCAGCCAGTTGTAAATACCCAAGTTGAATCTGTTAATACCAATGACAATGATGGACAGATTATAATTGAATCTGGGGTTTGCTCAGATGAGACCCCTGTTATGAATTTTACGGCAGGCCCTTTTGTGACTAGACGTAATCCCACTGCTGAAATTTCATCTATGCTGAGTTCACTGTATCTTTCTGATAGTGATGATGAAGAAACTAGTGATGAAGTTGATGAGGAAAGCTGTGTATTGAATGTGAATGTTGTACAAATAATGCAATCAGACATAATGAAACGTAAGGTGGATTTATTGGCCCTTGATACAGTCAGTACAGTCAGTTTAAACAGTCTGTTGAAAGTACTGTTAATCAGGAGGCTGGTTTCCGGGACACGGTGGACGCTAGCTTAGCAGGGTTGGAAGAACACTTTCGTAGCTCTTTGGAGAAGTTGGAGTGAGCCGTGACTGACTGTTTGCTGTAGTTTGCTGTAGTATATTGTCATCAAGGACTGATCGCTCGATTGCTTCAGTCTGAGTCACAGTTCGGTTGCTTCAGTCTGTTTCTGTCTGTTGTGCAGCTGTGAGGTTTGTGATTGTAGCTCCGCTTTTTTATTGAATCTTTACCTTACTTTCACTTTCTGTTGTTTTAAGTGATAATATATAACTTAATTCCCACCATATTTCTGGTATTATCTATCAAACTAATTTGATCGCTCGCTTCTAAAACCGCGAGTGAAGCGCGTTAGCATTCGTTAGCCGGTTAGCTTGTCACTCGCGGTTCCATTCGCGTTGCTATTCGCTCCTATTATTGTTTTCTTTTTTCTTGCTCCGTTTTCATTTCTCTCTCGCTCCGTTTTTCACGAGTTCATCAAACAACAGTGGTAAGTGGTAAGTTAAGTTGGTATCATTCATCAATCACGGTGAGTAATGGCTTCTTCTCCTGCTATTGTTATTTGCACAGTTTGCCACATGTACAGTTTATCTATCTCTGTTGGTGATGAGGGATTCACATGTGATAAATGCAGGGAAATAGTTAGGCTGACAGAGAAGGTTTTAGAACTAGAGACACGCATCCAAACTTTAGTTGAGGACAGTAAGAATGTGAGGGCTGTAGATACTGCTTTGGATGTGATTAGCTCAGGGACTCCTGTACATTTTTCGGTTCCGGCATTAGCGCCCGTGCAGCAGGGCAACTGGGTGACAGTGAGTTGATGACATAGTCGCGGGTCAAAACACCGCTCTTCTGTTCTGATCAAAACATCAAACAGGTTCTCCCCACTCAGTGACGCACCCAATGAGAAACCTGGTGAAAGTGCTCTAGTTATTGGCGATTCTATTGTACGGAACGTGAAAATAGAGACACCAGCCACCATAGTCCATTGTTTACCGGGCTGACATCTTGGCAAATTTAAAAGTGCTGGCTAATGCTAAACGTAAATTCAGTAAGATTGTTATCCACACCGGCGCTAATGATGTTTGACTTCGCCAGTCGGAGATCACTAAAAATAATGTTGAAGAGGTGTGTGAACTAGCAAGTACGATGTCAGACACTGTAATATGCTCTGGCCCCCTCCCTGCTTACCGGGGTGATGAGATTCATAGCAGACTGTCGTCACTCAATGGCTGGATGTCTAAGTGGTGCCCGCAAAACAACATAGGTTTTATAGACAATTGGACGAGTTTTTGGGGCAGACCTGACCTGTTGAAAAGAGATGGTGTTCATCCCTCCTGGGGTGGTGCCACTCTTCTCTCTAGAAATATGGCACATAGTCTTAGAGTTCATACTTGACTAACTGGAGCCCAGGTCAGGAAGCAGACAGACTGGCTAAACTGACCGTCTGCTAGCCGCCTCACGTCACAGAAGTCAGTTAATTCTCAGCACATAGAGACTCCTTCACCTAGATATCACACTATAGAGTCTGTGTCTGTTCCCCGACCTAGAAAATACAGAAAACGTCAAAACCAATTTATGAGTAACCATTTAATTGATGTTCAACAAATAAAAAATGTTTACAATACACAGAAACAATTGATAAAACTTGGCTTACTGAATATCAGGTCCCTTTCTACAAAAGCACTTTTTGTAAATGATTTGATTAATGATCATAACCTAGATTTGCTCTGTTTGACAGAAACATGGCTAAAACCAGATGAATACATTATTTTAAACTAATCTACCCCCCAAGATTACTGTTACAAAAATGAGCCGCATCCAAAAGGCAAAGGGGGAGGTGTTGCTACAATTTATAACAATATTCTCAGTATTTCTCAGAAGACCGGCTTTAAGTATAACTCCTTTGAAGTAATGGTGCTTCATATAACATTATCTAGAGAAAAAAGTATTAATGATAAATCCCCCATGACGTTTGTACTGGCTACTGTATACAGGCCACCAGGGCACCATACAGACTTTATTAAAGAATTTGCTGATTTTCTATCAGAGTTAGTGCTGGCTGCAGATAAAGTCCTAATTGTGGGTGATTTTAATATCCACGTTGATAATGAAAAAGATGCATTAGGATCAGCATTCATAGACATTCTGAACTCTATCGGGGTTAGACAACACGTTTCAGGACCTACTCATAGTCGAAATCATACTCTAGATTTAATACTGTCACATGGTAAGTTAGTGGTGTTGAAATTCTGCAGCAAAGCGATGATATATCAGATCATTATCTAGTCTTGTGTATACTCCATATAGTTAAAGCTGTAAATTCAATTCCTTGTTACAAATATGGTAGAACCATCACTTCTACCACAAAAGACTGCTTTGTAAGTAATCTTCCTGATTTATCTCAAATCCTCAGCATATCCAACAGCTCAGAACAACTTGATGATGTAACAGAAACTATGGACTCTCTCTTTTCTAGCACTTTAGATACGGTTGCTCCTTTACGCTTAAGGAAGATTAAGGAAAAGAGTCCAACACCATGGTATAATGAGCACACTCTCTAAAGAGAGCAGCCCGGAAAACGGAGCGCAGCTGGAGGGAAAAAAAAACTAGAGGTATTTCTTTTAGCTTGGCGGGAAAGTATCCTATCCTACAGAAAAGCATTAAAAACTGCTAGATCCGATTACTTTTCATCTCTTCTAGAAGAAAACAAACATAACCCCTGGTATTTATTCAAAATGGTCACTAAATTAACGAAAAATAAAGCATCAACAGGTGTTGGCATTTCCCAAGAGCACAGCAGTAATGATTTTATGAACTACTTTACTTCCAAGATTGATACTATCAGAGATAAAATTTTAGCCATGCAGCCGTCAGCTACAGTATCGCATCAGATCGCATCAGTGCATTATAGATCCCCTGAGGAACAATTCCACTCATTCTCTACTACACTCCAAGAGAAAGAAATATCTTTCATGTACTTGAGTTTTACTCACTGAGAGAGAAGCTTTTCAGCATCTGTGTCCTTGCTTTCTCTTCTTTTGCTTAGTTGCACTAAACAGAGCATTAGTGTTCTTAGAAGCTCTAAACTAGTGATTTTGTGCATTGAAGCTCTAACATGACTTGCTCTGCAAAAAAAGCTCTAAAACATGAAAATGTCCTCTGCATTGCAAATAACATTTAATTTAATGAGAAAGAAACATCTTTCATGTACTTGAGTTTTACTCCTAAAATTGCATAAACCAACTTTCTCTCACTGAGAAAGAAGCTTTTCAGCATCTGTGGAATTGCTTTCTCTTCTTTTGCTTAGTTGCACTAAACAGAGCATTAGTGTTCTTAGAAACTCTAAACTAGTGATTTTATGCATTGAAGCTCTGACATGACAAACTCTGCAAGAAAATCTGTCTTCTGCATTGCAAATAACATTTCATTTCCTGAGAAAGAAACATCTTTCATATACTTGAGTTTTACTCCTAAAATTGCATATACTAACTTTCTCTCACTGAGAAAGAAGCTTTTCAGCATCTTTAGACTTGCTTTCTCTTCTTTTGCTTAGTTGCACTAAACAGAGCATTAGTGTTCTTAGAAGCTCTAAACTAGTGATTTTGTGCATTGAAGCTCTAACATGACAAACTCTGCAAAAAAGCTCTAAAACATGAAAATCTGTCTTCTGCATTGCAAATAACATTTAATTTCATGAGAAAGAAACATCTTTCATGTACTTGAGTTTTACTCCTAAAATTGCATAAACCAACTTTCTCTCACTGAGAAAGAAGCTTTTCAGCATCTGTGGCCTTGCTTTCTCTTCTTTTGCTTAGTTGCACTAAACAGAGCATTAGTGTTCTTAGAAGCTCTAAACTAGTGATTTTGTGCATTGAAGCTCTAACATGATTTGCTCTGCAAAAAAGCTCTAAAACAAGAAAAGCTGTCTTCTGCATTGCAAATAACATTTAATTTCATGAGAAAGAAACATCCTTCATGTACTTGAGTTTTACTCCTAAAATTGCATAAACCAACTTTCTCTCACTGAGAAAGAAGCTTTTCAGCATCTGTGGCCTTGCTTTCTCTTCTTTTGCTTACTGAGAAAGAAGCTTTTCAGCATCTGTGGCCTTGCTATCTCTTATTTTGCTTAGTTGCACTAAACAGAGCATTAGTGTTCTTAGAAGCTCTAAACTAGTGATTTTATGCATTGAAGCTCTAACATGACAAACTCTGCAAAAAAGCCTTAAAACATGAAAATCTGTCTTCTGCATTGCAAATAACATTTAATTTCATGAGAAAGAAACATCTTTCATGTACTTGAGTTTTACTCCTAAAATTGCATAAACCAACTTTCTCTCACTGAGAAAGAAGCTTTTCAGCATCTGTGGCCTTGCTTTTTCTTCTTTTGCTTAGTTGCACTAAACAGAGCATTAGTGTTCTTAGAAGCTCTAAACTAGTGATTTTGTGCATTGAAGCTCTAACATGATTTGCTCTGCAAAAAAGCTGTAAAACATGAAAATCTGTCTTCTGCATTGCAAATAACATTTAATTTCATGAGAAATAAACATCTTTCATGTACTTGCGTTTTACTCCTAAAATTGCATAAACCAACTTTTTCTCACTGAGAGAGAAGCTTTTCAGCATCTGTGTCCTTGCTTTCTCTTCTTTTGCTTAGTTGCACTAAACAGAGCATTAGTGTTCTTAGAAGCTCTAAACTAGTGATTTTGTGCATTGAAGCTCTAACATGACTTGCTCTGCAAAAAAGCTCTAAAACATGAAAATCTGTCTTCTGCATTGCAAATAACATTTAATTTCATGAGAAAGAAACATATTTCATGTACTTGAGTTTTACTCCTAAAATTGCATAAACCAACTTTCTCTCAATGAGAAAGAAGCTTTTCAGCATCTGTGGCCTTGCTTTCTCTTCTTTTGCTTAGTTGCACTAAACAGAGCATTAGTGTTCTTAGTAGCTCTAAACTAGTGATTTTGTGCATTGAAGCTCTAACATGACAAACTCTGCAAAAAAGCCTTAAAACATGAAAATCTGTCTTCTGCATTGCAAATAAATTTAATTTCATGAGAAAGAAACATCTTTCATGTACTTGAGTTTTACTCCTAAAATTGCATAAACCAACTTTCTCTCACTGAGAAAGAAGCTTTTCAGCATCTGTGGCCTTGCTTTCTCTTCTTTTGCTTAGTTGCACTAAACAGAGCATTAGTGTTCTTAGAAGCTCTAAACTAGTGATTTTATGCATTGAAGCTCTAACATGACAAACTCTGCAAAAAAGCTCTAAAATATGAAAATCTTTCTTCTGCATTGCAAATAACATTTAATTTCATGAGAAAGAAACATCTTTGATGTACTTGAGTTTTACTCCTAAAATTGCATAAACCAACTTTCTCTCACTGAGAAAGAAGCTTTTCAGCATCTGTGGCCTTGCTTTCTCTTCTTTTGCTTAGTTGCACTAAACAGCATTAGTGTTCTTAGAAGCTCTAAACTAGTGATTTTATGCATTGAATCTCTAACATGACAAACTCTGCAAAAAAGCCTTAAAACATGAAAATCTGTCCTCTGCATTGCAAATAACATTTAATTTCATGAGAAAGAAACATCTTTCATGTACTTGAGTTTTACTCCTAAAATAGCATAAACTAACTTTCTCTCACTGAGAAAGAAGCTTTTCAGCATCTGTGGCCTTGCTATCTCTTATTTTGCTCAGTTGCACTAAACAGAGCATTAGTGTTCTTAGTAGCTCTAAATTAGTGATTTTGTGCATTGAAGCTCTAAAATGATTTGCTCTGCAAAAAAGCTCTAAAACAAGAAAAGCTGTCTTCTGCATTGCAAATAACATTTAATTTCATGAGAAAGAAACATCCTTCTTGTACTTGAGTTTTACTCCTAAAATTCCATAAACCAACTTTCTCTCACTGAGAAAGAAGCTTTTCAGCATCTGTGGCCTTGCTTTCTCTTCTTTTGCTTAGTTGCACTAAACAGAGCATTAGTGTTCTTAGAAGCTCTAAACTAGTGATTTTATGCATTGAAGCTCTAACATGACAAACTCTGCAAAAAAGCCTTAAAACATGAAAATCTGTCTTCTGCATTGCAAATAAATTTAATTTCATGAGAAAGAAACATCTTTCATGTACTTGAGTTTTACTCCTAAAATTGCATAAACTAACTTTCTCTCACTGAGAAACAAGCTTTTCAGCATCTGCTGCCTTGCTTTCTCTTCTTTTGCTTAGTTGCACTAAACAGAGCATTAGTGTTCTTAGAAGCTCTAAACTAGTGATTTTATGCATTGAAGCTCTAACATGACAAACTCTGCAAAAAAGCCTTAAAACATGAAAATCTGTCTTCTGCATTGCAAATAACATTTAATTTCATGAGAAAGAAACATCTTTCATGTACTTGAGTTTTACTCCTAAAATTGCATAAACCAACTTTCTCTCACTGAGAAAGAAGCTTTTCAGCATCTGTGGCCTTGCTTTCTCTTCTTTTGCTTAGTTGCACTAAACAGAGCATTAGTGTTCTTAGAAGCTCTAAACTAGTGATTTTATGCATTGAAGCTCTAACATGACAAACTCTGCAAAAAAGCCTTAAAACATGAAAATCTGTCTTCTGCATTGCAAATAACATTTAATTTCATGAGAAAGAAACATCTTTCATGTACTTGAGTTTTACTCCTAAAATTGCATAAACCAACTTTCTCTCACTGAGAACGTCTCAGGTTACGTATGTAACCCTAGTTCCTCGAGGGAACGAGACGCTGCGTCGAAAAACGCCTTGGGAACGCCTTTGTGTTCTCACGCTCTGAAACACGTGTGTAATCGTCCGAGGGAATCCCGGCTGACGTCACCGGCGGAGATGACGTAGCGACCAGGAAGCTATAAAAGCACCTGCGGTGGAGACAGCGACAGCTTCAAAGAGAAGTAAGCGCTCGCAGGGATGCAGGAAGTATGGTACGCGACGCAGCGTCTCGTTCCCTCGAGGAACTAGGGTTACATACGTAACCTGAGACGTTCCTCTTCAGGAACTCGAGCTGCGTCGAAAAACGCCTTGGGAACGACAATGCCCACGCCACCATACTGACAAATCCCTGCCTAGTGTGGAATGGCACAGCTTAGGCAGAGAGAACTGAGGAGCCAGGAGTGGCCTCAAGGTCAAGGCTGTAGAACCTGACAAAGGTCAGAGGGGTGGACCATCCCGCAGCGTTACAAATATCGTGCATCGATACCCCAGAAGAGAAGGCCTTGGAGGCCGCCATACTTCTAGTAGAATGAGCCCTGACCCCCAGAGGTGAGGGGAGATCAGAGGACTCGTATGCAGTAGTGATAGCATCCACTATCCACCTGCTGAGGGTCTGCTTGTTAGCAGGAAAACCCTTCTTATAAGGACCGTAGCACACAAACAGTTGGTCCGATCTTCTCCACAGGGCAGCCCTGTGGACGTATGTGTCCAGTGCTCGCACTGGACACACACAATTAAGCTTTTCCTGGTCAGAATCCCGAAAGGGAGGTGGACAGAATGCCTGAAGGGTAACTGGCCGTGGAACCACTGAGGGCACCTTCGGGACATACCCCGGCCTGGGGTACAGAAATGCTCTCGCCATACCAGGCGCAAACTCAAGACAAGATGGGGCCACTGACAGGGCCTGCAGATCACCGACTCTCTTCAAGGAAGAGATGGCTAACAGAAATACAGTCTTGACTGTAAGAAACCTCAACGGAACCTCTCCCAGGGGTTCAAAGGGAGCTTTAGAAAGGGCCTCTAGAACCACAGCCAAATCCCAAGTAGGCATCCTTGGGCGTACCGGCGGCCTCAGCCTCCTGGTACCCCGGAGAAATCGTGTCACTAACGGGTTCCTCCCTAGAGACTGCTCGCCCACAGGGGCGCGGTGAGCCGCAATAGCGGCCATGTAGCCACTCAATGTGGAGGAGGATAGCCCTGCGGCAAATCTGTCTTGCAGAAACTCCAACACTGACCCGATAGGGCAGACTAATGGGTCCAGCTGACGGCTGTGACACCAAGAAGTGAACAGTTGCCATTTAGCGACGTACGATCTCCTCGTAGAGGGAGCTCTGGACTGGAGAATGGTCTCAACCACTTCGGTTGAGAGACCGGATGCTATGAGTTGCGCCCCCTCAGGGGCCACACACACAGTTTCCACAACTCTGGGCGGGGGTGAAGGATGGTGCCCCCTGCCTGTGAGAGGAGATCCCGCCGAATGGGAATCTCCCATGGAGAGTCTTCTAGAAGGGCTACCAGGTCCGCAAACCATGGACGGCCCGGCCAGCACGGGGCTACTAACAAGAGACGAACCCCCTCTCGGCGAACTCTCGCCAGAACTCCCGGGAGCAGAGCAATCGGGGGGAAGGCGTACAGACGAAGCCTCGGCCACGTCTGTACCATGGCATCCAGCCCCAGTGGAGCTGGACGAGTCAGAGAGAACCAGAGGGAACATTGTGAGGTCTCTCGAGACGCAAACAAGTCCACCTGGGCTCGCCCAAACTTCTTCCAAATCTGCTCCATCACCTCGGTGTGGAGCATCCATTCCCCGGGCCTCAGCCCCTGTCTCGACAGGATGTCTGCCCCCTGATTGAGGTACCCAGGGATGTACACTGCCCTCAAGGAGAGCAGTTTCCCCTGGGCCCACAGAAGGATCTGCTGCGCCAGCCTGTATAGGGGGCGCGAGCGCAGACCCCCCTGGTGGTTGATGTAAGAGACCACCGACGTATTGTCTGTGCGAACTAGCACATGATGGCCTCTCAGGTCTGGGAGAAAATGCTTCAATGCTTGAAATACTGCCAGCATTTCCAGGCAGTTGATATGCCAACTGAGTTGGGGAGCTCCCCACAGACCTTGGGCAGAGCGGCCACTCATGACCGCTCCCCAGCCCGTGAGGGAGGCGTCCGTCGTTAGCGTTTCGCGACGACATGGAGCCCCCAACACGGGGCCTTGTGACAGGAACCACGGTTTCTTCCACATGTCTAAGGCACGTAAGCATCGCCGCGTGACCTTGATCATGCGAAACGGGTTGCCCCTCGGGGAAAACCCTGTGGTCCTGAGCCACCACTGCAAGGGTCTCATGTACAGCAGGCCAAAAGGTATCACGTTGGACGCAGCTGCCATCAGACCCAAGAGTCTCTGAAACTGCTTCACAGTGAGTGACTGGCCTTCTCTCACTCTCTTGACTGTCGCGAGGATCGACTCGATACGAGCAGGAGACAGACGTGCCTGCATCGTGGTCGAATCCCACACCACGCCCAGATAAGTGGTCCTCTGTACTGGAGGAAGCACACTTTTCTTTGCGTTTAGTCTTAACCCCAAATCTTTCATGTGAGCGAGAACGACATCTCGATGCCGAACTGCTACCTGCTCTGATTGAGCTAGAATCAACCAATCGTCGATGTAATTCAGTATGCGGATGCCCTGGAATCGCAAGGGAGCCAGAGCAGCATCCACACACTTTGTGAAAGTGCGGGGTGAGAGTGCTAGGCCGAATGGGAGAACCCGATATTGGTATGCTTTGCCCCCGAAAGCAAACCTCAGGAACTTCCTGTGTTGAAGAAGGATGGAAATATGGAAGTAGGCGTCTTTCAGATCTATAGTCACAAACCAGTCCTCGGACCGGATTTGAGACACGACTTGCTTGATAGTAAGCATCTTGAACTTGAGTCTCATGACTGCGCGGTTCAACAATCGCAGATCTAAAATAGGACGCAACCCCCCATCCTTCTTCGGAACGATGAAGTATCGGCTGTAGAACCCGGACTCCCTGTCGAGAGGAGGGACCACCTCGATGGCCTCCTTCCTCAAGAGAGTAGCTACTTCTTGTTCCATTACCAGAGCCTGCTCGGGGCCCACCAGAGTGGGAAACACCCCGTTGAATAGAGGCGGACGCGATCCGAACTGAATCTTGTACCCTCTCTCTACAGTGTGCAGGACCCATTGAGATACATTTGGCAGAAGCTTCCACGCTGCCAGAAAATGCACTAAGGGAACCAGTCTCTCGAGACTGGCCTCTGGTGTGCTTTGAACTGCTAGCTCGGTGCCCTGAAACGGAGGACCGGCAGGGAACGGCCGATCTAGCTGCTCTAAACACTTTTTTGGAGGTAGCGAGCCTCTCAGGACCGCTACGTTTCCGGGCGGAAGCTGAGAGAAACACTCGCTGGAGACCGCTGTGCCCTGAAGCACCAAGGGTGGCAGGGGTAACGGAACGATCTCCTGAGGGCACTGAGGAGAGACGGGCACCGTATAATGAGGTGTGTACCGCTCTTCCCCAGAGGGGCCTGCCCTCAGACGTCCTGGGCCGAAAGCGTCAGGACCTTTTGGCCGAAGCCTTCTTATTGAAAATGACGGTCCTCAGATCCGTCATCTCCTTAGAGGACTTCGACCTGGAGCGCCGCCCCCCCTCCTGACTTTCTCTTTGAGGAGGGGTACGAGTGGCAACGCTCCGTTTTCGGACTTCTCGATGTGAGGAGCTGGTACACGGCTGGGGCTGATTTTTCCGCCTATCAGCCCCACTTTGAGAACGGCGAAGGAGAAATCGCTGAAAAGCTGCCGCCTGTCTCTTAACCTCCTGAAACCTGTCGACGACTGTGTTTACCGCGTCGCCGAACAGGCCAGAAGGCGAGACAGGGGCGTCAAGTAGAAAGACCCTGTCTTTATCGTTAATATTAGACAGGGTCAACCACAGATGTCTCTCCGTGGCCACAAGGGCTGCCATAGACCGACCAATTGCTCTGGCGGTCTCCTTTGTGGCCCGAAGCGCCAAATCTGTGGCTCTACGCATTTCAGCGACATCATCATATTTGATTTCCTCCCCCTCATCCATTTCTTTCAGCAGGTCAGCCTGGTATGCCTGCAACACCGCCATAGTGTGCAAGCAAGCTCCAGCCTGACCTGCTGCCGTGTACGCTTTACCCACCAAAGCCGAAGAAGTCCGAAGCGGCTTGGTGGGTAACACCGGGGCCTTAAGGGAAGACACACCACCAGGCGAAAGATAGCCCGCAAGCGTATCCTCGACCTGGGGAATCTTCCCATAACCGTACTCATTCAGCCCTACTATATTAGAATAATGAGAAACATAGGGACTGAAGAGGCGGGCCGAGTGTGGTTTATCCCATGATCTAGACACCTCAGTGTGCAGATCAGGAAAAAACGGCAGGCCCCGGCGTGGAGGCAGTGACTTAGGGCGCAGGAAGCGTTCATCTAACTTGCTTTTCGAACGCTCCTGCTGATCTTTCTCTGCTGGCCAATCGATGTTTAACTTGGCCACAGCTCTAGTCACTACTTCCAACAGCTCCTCAAACAAGACAGACTGCGGTGGCAAGTCCACAGACTCGTCTCGATCGACGCTCGCGTCATCTCCCTCCTCAGAGGGAGACAACGCGAACGCCGCGCCCTCTCTCGGGGCGGAGGAAACCGTTTCAGAACGTGCCTCCGTCACCAAAGAGTGGGCGCTAGATCTGGCAGGGGAAGAAGGAGAAAAGGACGTGCCCGTCTCCATTCTTCGTGCCAGATCCACCTGCGATCCCCACGACTTCAGGCGCCGCTCTGCCTCGGCAGAGGCGGGACCCGAACCGCGAGGAACGCTGGCGAGATCGCCCTCCTCAAAGAGCGATCTTCGGGAGCGAAGCGTCCGCATAGAAAGTCTTTCACAATGCGGACAGTCAGCTCCCTCGAGAGCTGACTGAGCGTGCTTCGCTCCCAGACAAGCAACGCACAAACTGTGTGTATCCCCACCCGTAACGAAGCGAGGGCAGGGAGAAACACACAGCCTGAAACGCTGCTTGTCAGATTCGCGCTTGCCAGAAGCCATAACAAAATAACTACGGGACAAACAACAGTAAATAAGACAGACTTTGCACACATAGAGCGCTTACTGAACAACAGAAGCTGTCGCTGTCTCCACCGCAGGTGCTTTTATAGCTTCCTGGTCGCTACGTCATCTCCGCCGGTGACGTCAGCCGGGATTCCCTCGGACGATTACACACGTGTTTCAGAGCGTGAGAACACAAAGGCGTTCCCAAGGCGTTTTTCGACGCAGCTCGAGTTCCTGAAGAGGAAAGAAGCTTTTCAGCATCTGTGGCCTTGCTTTCTCTTCTTTTGCTTAGTTGCACTAAACAGAGCATTAGTGTTCTTAGAAGCTCTAAACTAGTGATTTTGTTCATTGAAGCTCTAACATGATTTGCTCTGCAAAAAAGCTGTAAAACATGAAAATCTGTCTTCTGCATTGCAAATAACATTTAATTTCATGAGAAATAAACATCTTTCATGTACTTGCGTTTTACTCCTAAAATTGCATAAACCAACTTTCTCTCACTGAGAAAGAAGCTTTTCAGCATCTGTGGCCTTGCTTTCTCTTCTTTTGCTTAGTTGCACTAAACAGAGCATTAGTGTTCCTAGAAGCTCTAGATTTTATGCATTGAAGCTCTAACATGACAAAATCTGCAAAAAAGCCTTAAAACATGAAAATCTGTCTTCTGCATTGCAAATAACATTTAATTTCATGAGAAAGAAACATCCTTCTTGTACTTGAGTTTTACTCCTAAAATTGCATAAACCAACTTTCTCTCACTGAGAAAGAAGCTTTTCAGCATCTGTGGCCTTGCTTTCTCTTCTTTTGCTTAGTTGCACTAAACAGAGCATTAGTGTTCTTAGAAGCTCTAAACTAGTGATTTTATGCATTGAAGCTCTAACATGACAAACTCTGCAAAAAAGCTCTAAAATATGAAAATCTTTCTTCTGCATTGCAAATAACATTTAATTTCATGAGAAAGAAACATCTTTCATGTACTTGAGTTTTACTCCTAAAATTGCATAAACTAACTTTCTCTCACTGAGAGAGAAGCTTTTCAGCATCTGTGACCTTGCTTTTTCTTCTGTTGCTTAGTTGCACTAAACAGAGCATTAGTGTTCTTAGAAGCTCTAAACTAGTGATTTTGTGCATTGAAGCTCTAACATGACTTGCTCTGCAAAAAAGCTCTAAAACATGAAAATATGTCCTCTGCATTGCAAATAACATTTAATTTCATGAGAAAGAAACATCTTTCATGTACTTGAGTTTTACTCCTAAAATAGCATAAACCAACTTTCTCTCACTGAGAAAGAAGCTTTTCAGCATCTGTGGCCTTGCTATCTCTTATTTTGCTCAGTTGCACTAAACAGAGCATTAGTGTTCTTAGTAGCTCTAAATTAGTGATTTTGTGCATTGAAGCTCTAAAATGATTTGCTCTGCAAAAAAGCTCTAAAACAAGAAAAGCTGTCTTCTGCATTGCAAATAACATTTAATTTCATGAGAAAGAAACATCTTTCATGTACTTGAGTTTTACTCCTAAAATTGCATAAACTAACTTTCTCTCACTGAGAGAGAAGCTTTTCAGCATCTGTGACCTTGCTTTTTCTTCTTTTGCTTAGTTGCACTAAACAGAGCATTGGTGTTCTTAGAAGCTCTAAACTAGTGATTTTATGCATTGAAGCTCTAACATGACAAACTCTGCAAAAAGGCTCTAAAATATGAAAATCTTTCTTCTGCATTGCAAATAACATTTAATTTCATGAGAAAGAAACATCCTTCTTGTACTTGAGTTTTACTCCTAAAATTCCATAAACCAACTTTCTCTCACTGAGAAAGAAGCTTTTCAGCATCTGTGGCCTTGCTTTCTCTTCTTTTGCTTAGTTGCACTAAACAGAGTATTAGTGTTCTTAGACACTCTAAACTAGTGATTTTATGCATTGAAGCTCTAACATGACAAACTCTGCAAAAAAGCCTTAAAACATGAAAATCTGTCTTCTGCATTGCAAATAACATTTAATTTCATGAGAAAGAAACATCTTTCATGTACTTGAGTTTTACTCCTAAAATTGCATAAACCAACTTTCTCTCACTGAGAAAGAAGCTTTTCAGCATCTGTGGCCTTGCTTTCTCTTCTTTTGCTTAGTTGCACTAAACAGAGCATTAGTGTTCTTAGAAGCTCTAAACTAGTGATTTTATGCATTGAAGCTCTAACATGACAAACTCTGCAAAAAAGCCTTAAAACATGAAAATCTGTCTTCTGCATTGCAAATAACATTTAATTTCATGAGAAAGAAACATCTTTCATGTACTTGAGTTTTACTCCTAAAATTGCATAAACCAACTTTCTCTCACTGAGAAAGAAGCTTTTCCGCATCTGTGGCCTTGCTTTCTCTTCTTTTGCTTAGTTGCACTAAACAGAGCATTAGTGTTCTTAGAAGCTCTAAACTAGTGATTTTGTGCATTGAAGCTCTAACATGATTTGCTCTGCAAAAAAGCTCTAAAACATGAAAATCTGTCTTCTGCATTGCAAATAACATTTAATTTCATGAGAAATAAACATCTTTCATGTACTTGAGTTTTACTCCTAAAATTGCATAAACCAACTTTCTCTCACTGAGAGAGAAGCTTTTCAGCATCTGTGTCCTTGCTTTCTCTTCTTTTGCTTAGTTGCACTAAACAGAGCATTAGTGTTCTTAGAAGCTCTAAACTAGTGATTTTGTGCATTGAAGCTCTAACATGACTTGCTCTGCAAAAAAGCTCTAAAACATGAAAATCTGTCTTCTGCATTGCAAATAACATTTAATTTCATGAGAAAGAAACATATTTCATGTACTTGAGTTTTACTCCTAAAATTGCATAAACCAACTTTCTCTCAATGAGAAAGAAGCTTTTCAGCATCTGTGGCCTTGCTTTCTCTTCTTTTGCTTAGTTGCACTAAACAGAGCATTAGTGTTCTTAGAAGCTCTAAACTAGTGATTTTGTGCATTGAAGCTCTAACATGACTTGCTCTGCAAAAAAGCTCTAAAACATGAAAATCTGTCTTCTGCATTGCAAATAACATTTAATTTCATGAGAAAGAAACATCCTTCATGTACTTGAGTTTTACTCCTAAAATTGCATAAACCAACTTTCTCTCACTGAGAAAGAAGCTTTTCAGCATCTGTGGCCTTGCTTTCTCTTCTTTTGCTTAGTTGCACTAAACAGAGCATTAGTGTTCTTAGAAGCTCTAAACTAGTGATTTTGTGCATTGAAGCTCTAACATGATTTGCTCTGCAAAAAAGCTGTAAAACATGAAAATCTGTCTTCTGCATTGCAAATAACATTTAATTTCATGAGAAATAAACATCTTTCATGTACTTGAGTTTTACTCCTAAAATTGCATAAACCAACTTTCTCTCACTGAGAAAGAAGCTTTTCAGCATCTGTGGCCTTGCTTTCTCTTCTTTTGCTTAGTTGCACTAAACAGAGCATTAGTGTTCCTAGAAGCTCTAAACTAGTGATTTTATGCATTGAAGCTCTAACATGACAAACTCTGCAAAAAAGCCTTAAAACATGAAAATCTGTCTTCTGCATTGCAAATAACATTTAATTTCATGAGAAAGAAACATCCTTCTTGTACTTGAGTTTTACTCCTAAAATTGCATAAACCAACTTTCTCTCACTGAGAAAGAAGCTTTTCAGCATCTGTGGCCTTGCTTTCTCTTCTTTTGCTTAGTTGCACTAAACAGAGCATTAGTGTTCCTAGAAGCTCTAGATTTTATGCATTGAAGCTCTAACATGACAAAATCTGCAAAAAAGCCTTAAAACATGAAAATCTGTCTTCTGCATTGCAAATAACATTTAATTTCATGAGAAAGAAACATCCTTCTTGTACTTGAGTTTTACTCCTAAAATTGCATAAACCAACTTTCTCTCACTGAGAACGTCTCAGGTTACGTATGTAACCCTAGTTCCTCGAGGGAACGAGACGCTGCGTCGAAAACGCCTTGGGAACGCCTTTGTGTTCTCACGCTCTGAAACACGTGTGTAATCGTCCGAGGGAATCCCAGCTGACGTCACCGGCGGAGATGACGTAGCGACCAGGAAGCTATAAAAGCACCTGCGGTGGAGACAGCGACAGCTTCAAAGAGAAGTAAGCGCTCGCAGGGATGCAGGAAGTATGGTACGCGACGCAGCGTCTCGTTCCCTCGAGGAACTAGGGTTACATACGTAACCTGAGACGTTCCTCTTCAGGAACTCGAGCTGCGTCGAAAACGCCTTGGGAACGACAATGCCCACGCCACCATACTGACAAATCCCTGCCTAGTGTGGAATGGCACAGCTTAGGCAGAGAGAACTGAGGAGCCAGGAGTGGCCTCAAGGTCAAGGCTGTAGAACCTGACAAAGGTCAGCGGGGTGGACCATCCCGCAGCGTTACAAATATCGTGCATCGATACCCCAGAAGAGAAGGCCTTGGAGGCCGCCATACTTCTAGTAGAATGAGCCCTGACCCCCAGAGGTGAGGGGAGATCAGAGGACTCGTATGCAGTAGTGATAGCATCCACTATCCACCTGCTGAGGGTCTGCTTGTTAGCAGGAAAACCCTTCTTATAAGGACCGTAGCACACAAACAGTTGGTCCGATCTTCTCCACAGGGCAGCCCTGTGGACGTATGTGTCCAGTGCTCGCACTGGACACACACAATTAAGCTTTTCCTGGTCAGAATCCCGAAAGGGAGGTGGACAGAATGCCTGAAGGGTAACTGGCCGTGGAACCACTGAGGGCACCTTAGGGACATACCCCGGCCTGGGGTACAGAAATGCTCTCGCCATACCAGGCGCAAACTCAAGACAAGATGGGGCCACTGACAGGGCCTGCAGATCACCGACTCTCTTCAGGAAGAGATGGCTAACAGAAATACAGTCTTGACTGTAAGAAACCTCAACGGAACCTCTCCCAGGGGTTCAAAGGGAGCTTTAGAAAGGGACTCTAGAACCACAGCCAAATCCCAAGTAGGCATCCTTGGGCGTACCGGCGGCCTCAGCCTCCTGGTACCCCGGAGAAATCGTGTCACTAACGGGTTCCTCCCTAGAGACTGCTCGCCCACAGGGGCGCGGTGAGCCACAATAGCGGCCATGTAGCCACTCAATGTGGAGGAGGATAGCCCTGCGGCAAATCTGTCTTGCAGAAACTCCAACACTGACCCGATAGGGCAGACTAATGGGTCCTAGCTGACGGCTGTGACACCAAGAAGTGAACAGTTGCCATTTAGCGACGTACGATCTCCTCGTAGAGGGAGCTCTGGACTGGAGAATGGTCTCAACCACTTCGGTTGAGAGACCGGATGCTATGAGTTGCGCCCCCTCAGGGGCCACACACACAGTTTCCACAACTCTGGGCGGGGGTGAAGGATGGTGCCCCCTGCCTGTGAGAGGAGATCCCGCCGGATGGGAATCTCCCATGGAGAGTCTTCTAGAAGGGCTACCAGGTCCGCAAACCATGGACGGCCCGGCCAGCACGGGGCTACTAACAAGAGACGAACCCCCTCTCGGCGAACTCTCGCCAGAACTCCCGGGAGCAGAGCAATCGGGGGGAAGGCGTACAGACGAAGCCTCGGCCACGTCTGTACCATGGCATCCAGCCCCAGTGGAGCTGGACGAGTCAGAGAGAACCAGAGGGGACATTGTGAGGTCTCTCGAGACGCAAACAAGTCCACCTGGGCTCGCCCAAACTTCTTCCAAATCTGCTCCATCACCTCGGTGTGGAGCATCCATTCCCCGGGCCTCAGCCCCTGTCTCGACAGGATGTCTGCCCCCTGATTGAGGTACCCAGGGATGTACACTGCCCTCAAGGAGAGCAGTTTCCCCTGGGCCCACAGAAGGATCTGCTGCGCCAGCCTGTATAGGGGGCGCGAGCGCAGACCCCCCTGGTGGTTGATGTAAGAGACCACCGACGTATTGTCTGTGCGAACTAGCACATGATGGCCTCTCAGGTCTGGGAGAAAATGCTTCAATGCTTGAAATACTGCCAGCATCTCCAGGCAGTTGATATGCCAACTGAGTTGGGGAGCTCCCCACAGACCTTGGGCAGAGCGGCCACTCATGACCGCTCCCCAGCCCGTGAGGGAGGCGTCCGTCGTTAGCGTTTCGCGACGACATGGAGCCCCCAACACGGGGCCTTGTGACAGGAACCACGGTTTCTTCCACATGTCTAAGGCACGTAAGCATCGCCGCGTGACCTTGATCATGCGAAACGGGTTGCCCCTCGGGGAAAACCCTGTGGTCCTGAGCCACCACTGCAAGGGTCTCATGTACAGCAGGCCAAAAGGTATCACGTTGGACGCAGCTGCCATCAGACCCAAGAGTCTCTGAAACTGCTTCACAGTGAGTGACTGGCCTTCTCTCACTCTCTTGACTGTCGCGAGGATCGACTCGATACGAGCAGGAGACAGACGTGCCTGCATCGTGGTCGAATCCCACACCACGCCCAGATAAGTGGTCCTCTGTACTGGAGGAAGCACACTTTTCTTTGCGTTTAGTCTTAACCCCAAATCTTTCATGTGAGCGAGAACGACATCTCGATGCCGAACTGCTACCTGCTCTGATTGAGCTAGAATCAACCAATCGTCGATGTAATTCAGTATGCGGATGCCCTGGAATCGCAAGGGAGCCAGAGCAGCATCCACACACTTTGTGAAAGTGCGGGGTGAGAGTGCTAGGCCGAATGGGAGAACCCGATATTGGTATGCTTTGCCCCCGAAAGCAAACCTCAGGAACTTCCTGTGTTGAAGAAGGATGGAAATATGGAAGTAGGCGTCTTTCAGATCTATAGTCACAAACCAGTCCTCGGACCGGATTTGAGACACGACTTGCTTGATAGTAAGCATCTTGAACTTGAGTCTCATGACTGCGCGGTTCAACAATCGCAGATCTAAAATAGGACGCAACCCCCCATCCTTCTTCGGAACGATGAAGTATCGGCTGTAGAACCCGGACTCCCTGTCGAGAGGAGGGACCACCTCGATGGCCTCCTTCCTCAAGAGAGTAGCTACTTCTTGTTCCATTACCAGAGCCTGCTCGGGGCCCACCAGAGTGGGAAACACCCCGTTGAATAGAGGCGGACGCGATCCGAACTGAATCTTGTACCCTCTCTCTACAGTGTGCAGGACCCATTGAGATACATTTGGCAGAAGCTTCCACGCTGCCAGAAAATGCACTAAGGGAACCAGTCTCTCGAGACTGGCCTCTGGTGTGCTTTGAACTGCTAGCTCGGTGCCCTGAAACGGAGGACCGGCAGGGAACGGCCGATCTAGCTGCTCTAAACACTTTTTTGGAGGTAGCGAGCCTCTCAGGACCGCTACGTTTCCGGGCGGAAGCTGAGAGAAACACTCGCTGGAGACCGCTGTGCCCTGAAGCACCAAGGGTGGCAGGGGTAACGGAACGATCTCCTGAGGGCACTGAGGAGAGACGGGCACCGTATAATGAGGTGTGTACCGCTCTTCCCCAGAGGGGCCTGCCCTCAGACGTCCTGGGCCGAAACCGTCAGGACCTTTTGGCCGAAGCCTTCTTATTGAAAATGACGGTCCTCAGATCCGTCATCTCCTTAGAGGACTTCGACCTGGAGCGCCGCCCCCCCTCCTGACTTTCCCTTTGAGGAGGGGTACGAGTGGCAACGCTCCGTTTTTGGACTTCTCGATGTGAGGAGCTGGTACACGGCTGGGGCTGATTTTTCCGCCTATCAGCCCCACTTTGAGAACGGCGAGGGAGAAATCGCTGAAAAGCTGCCGCCTGTCTCTTAACCTCCTGAAACCTGTCGACGACTGTGTTTACCGCGTCGCCGAACAGGCCAGAAGGCGAGACAGGGGCGTCAAGTAGAAAGACCCTGTCTTTATCGTTAATATTAGACAGGGTCAACCACAGATGTCTCTCCGTGGCCACAAGGGCTGCCATAGACCGACCAATTGCTCTGGCGGTCTCCTTTGTGGCCCGAAGCGCCAAATCTGTGGCTCTACGCATTTCAGCGACATCATCATATTTGATTTCCTCCCCCTCATCCATTTCTTTCAGCAGGTCAGCCTGGTATGCCTGCAACACCGCCATAGTGTGCAAGCAAGCTCCAGCCTGACCTGCTGCCGTGTACGCTTTACCCACCAAAGCCGAAGAAGTCCGAAGCGGCTTGGTGGGTAACACCGGGGCCTTAAGGGAAGACACACCACCAGGCGAAAGATAGCCCGCAAGCGTATCCTCGACCTGGGGAATCTTCCCATAACCGTACTCATTCAGCCCTACTATATTAGAATAATGAGAAACATAGGGACTGAAGAGGCGGCCGAGTGTGGTTTATCCCATGATCTAGACACCTCAGTGTGCAGATCAGGAAAAAACGGCAGGCCCCGGCGTGGAGGCAGTGACTTAGGGCGCAGGAAGCGTTCATCTAACTTGCTTTTCGAACGCTCCTGCTGATCTTTCTCTGCTGGCCAATCGATGTTTAACTTGGCCACAGCTCTAGTCACTACTTCCAACAGCTCCTCAAACAAGACAGACTGCGGTGGCAAGTCCACAGACTCGTCTCGATCGACGCTCGCGTCATCTTCCTCCTCAGAGGGAGACAACGCGAACGCCGCGCCCTCTCTCGGGGCGGAGGAAACCGTTTCAGAACGTGCCTCCGTCACCAAAGAGTGGGCGCTAGATCTGGCAGGGGAAGAAGGAGAAAAGGACGTGCCCGTCTCCATTCTTCGTGCCAGATCCACCTGCGATCCCCACGACTTCAGGCGCCGCTCTGCCTCGGCAGAGGCGGGACCCGAACCGCGAGGAACGCTGGCGAGATCGCCCTCCTCAAAGAGCGATCTTCGGGAGCGAAGCGTCCGCATAGAAAGTCTTTCACAATGCGGACAGTCAGCTCCCTCGAGAGCTGACTGAGCGTGCTTCGCTCCCAGACAAGCAACGCACAAACTGTGTGTATCCCCACCCGTAACGAAGCGAGGGCAGGGAGAAACACACAGCCTGAAACGCTGCTTGTCAGATTCGCGCTTGCCAGAAGCCATAACAAAATAACTACGGGACAAACAACAGTAAATAAGACAGACTTTGCACACATAGAGCGCTTACTGAACAACAGAAGCTGTCGCTGTCTCCACCGCAGGTGCTTTTATAGCTTCCTGGTCGCTACGTCATCTCCGCCGGTGACGTCAGCCGGGATTCCCTCGGACGATTACACACGTGTTTCAGAGCGTGAGAACACAAAGGCGTTCCCAAGGCGTTTTCGACGCAGCTCGAGTTCCTGAAGAGGAAAGAAGCTTTTCAGCATCTGTGGCCTTGCTTTCTCTTCTTTTGCTTAGTTGCACTAAACAGAGCATTAGTGTTCTTAGAAGCTCTAAACTAGTGATTTTATGCATTGAAGCTCTAACATGACAAACTCTGCAAAAAAGCTCTAAAATATGAAAATCTTTCTTCTGCATTGCAAATAACATTTAATTTCATGAGAAAGAAACATCTTTCATGTACTTGAGTTTTACTCCTAAAATTGCATAAACTAACTTTCTCTCACTGAGAGAGAAGCTTTTCAGCATCTGTGACCTTGCTTTTTCTTCTGTTGCTTAGTTGCACTAAACAGAGCATTAGTGTTCTTAGAAGCTCTAAACTAGTGATTTTGTGCATTGAAGCTCTAACATGACTTGCTCTGCAAAAAAGCTCTAAAACATGAAAATATGTCCTCTGCATTGCAAATAACATTTAATTTCATGAGAAAGAAACATCTTTCATGTACTTGAGTTTTACTCCTAAAATTGCATAAACCAACTTTCTCTCACTGAGAAAGAAGCTTTTCAGCATCTGTGGCCTTGCTTTCTCTTCTTTTGCTTAGTTGCACTAAACAGAGCATTAGTGTTCTTAGAAGCTCTAAACTAGTGATTTTATGCATTGAAGCTCTAACATGACAAACTCTGCAAAAAAGCTCTAAAACATGAAAATCTTTCTTCTGCATTGCAAATAACATTTAATTTCATGAGAAAGAAACATCTTTCATGTACTTGAGTTTTACTCCTAAAATTGCATAAACTAACTTTCTCTCACTGAGAGAGAAGCTTTTCAGCATCTGTGACCTTGCTTTTCTTCTTTTGCTTAGTTGCACTAAACAGAGCATTAGTGTTCT
Organism: Schizothorax lantsangensis; assembly: GCA_027422415.1. Lineage (NCBI taxonomy): Eukaryota > Metazoa > Chordata > Actinopteri > Cypriniformes > Cyprinidae > Schizothorax > Schizothorax lantsangensis. The sequence continues at coordinate 30,810,715 of CM049842.1, read as the reverse complement.
TAGAAGCTCTAAACTAGTGATTTTGTGCATTGAAACTCTAACATGACTTGCTCTGCAAAAAAGCTCTAAAACATGAAAATATGTCCTCTGCATTGCAAATAACATTTAATTTCATGAGAAAGAAACATCTTTCATGTACTTGAGTTTTACTCCTAAAATTGCATAAACTAACTTTCTCTCACTGAGAAAGAAGCTTTTCAGCATCTGTGGCCTTGCTTTCTCTTATTTTGCTCAGTTGCACTAAACAGAGCATTAGTGTTCTTAGTAGCTCTAAACTAGTGATTTTGTGCATTGAAGCTCTAAAATGATTTGCTCTGCAAAAAAGCTCTAAAACAAGAAAAGCTGTCTTCTGCATTGCAAATAACATTTAATTTCATGAGAAAGAAACATCTTTCATGTACTTGAGATTTTACTCCTAAAATTGCATAAACTAACTTTCCTCTCACTGAGAAAGAAGCTTTTCAGCATCTGTGGCCTTGCTATCTCTTATTTTGCTCAGTTGCACTAAACAGAGCATTAGTGTTCTTAGTAGCTCTAAATTAGTGATTTTGTGCATTGAAGCTCTAAAATGATTTGCTCTGCAAAAAAGCTCTAAAACACAAAAGCTGTCTTCTGCATTGCAAATAACATTTAATTATGAGAAAGAAACATCTTTCATGTACTTGAGATTTACTCCTAAAATTGCATAAACTAACTTTCTCTCACTGAGAGAGAAGCTTTTCAGCATCTGTGGACCTTGCTTTTTCTTCTTTTGCTTAGTTGCACACTAAACAGAGCATTGGTGTTCTTAGAAGCTCTAAACTAGTGATTTTATGCATTGAAGCTCTAACATGACTAACTCTGCAAAAAGCTCTAAAATATGAAAATCTTTCTTCTGCATTGCAAATAACATTTAATTTCATGAGAAAGAAACATCCTTCTTGTACTGAGTTTTACTCCTAAAATTCCATAATCAACTTTCTCTCACTAGAAAGAAGCTTTTCAGCATCTGTGGCCTTGCTTTCTCTTCTTTTGCTTAGTTGCACTAAACAGAGTATTAGTGTTCTTAGACACTCTAAACTAGTGATTTTATGCATTGAAGCTCTAACATGACAAACTTTGCAAAAAAGCCTTAAAACATGAAAATCTGTCTTCTGCTTTGCAAATAAATTTAATTTCATGAGAAAGAAATATCTGTCATGTACTTGAGTTTTACTCCTAAAATTGCATAAACTAACTTTCTCTCACTGAGAAACAAGCTTTTCAGCATCTGCTGCCTTGCTTTCTCTTCTTTTGCTTAGTTGCACTAAACAGAGCATTAGTGTTCTTAGAAGCTCTAAACTAGTGATTTTATGCATTGAAGCTCTAACATGACAAACTCTGCTGCAAAAAAGCCTAAAAACATGAAAATCTGTCTTCTGCATTGCAAATAACATTTAATTTCATGAAAAAGAAACATCTTTCATGTACTTGAGTTTTACTCCTAAAATTGCATAAACCAACTTTCTCTCTCACTGAGAAAGAAGCTTTTCAGCATCTGTGGCCTTGCTTTCTCTTCTTTTGCTTAGTTGCACTAAACAGAGCATTAGTGTTCCTTTTAAGCTCTAAACTAGTGATTTTATGCATTGAAGCTCTAACATGACAAACTCTGCAAAAAAGCCTTAAAACATGAAAATCTGTCTTCTGCATTGCAAATAACATTTAATTTCATGAGAAAGAAACATCTTTCATGTACTTGAGTTTTACTCCTAAAATTGCATAAACTAACTTTCTCTCACTGAGAAAGAAGCTTTTCAGCATCTGTGTCCTTGCTTTCTCTTCTTTTGCTTAGTTGCACTAAACAGAGCATTAGTGTTCTTAGAAGCTCTAAACTAGTGATTTTGTGCATTGAAGCTCTAACATGATTTGCTCTGCAAAAAAGCTGTAAGACATGAAACTCTGTCTTCTGCATTGCAAATAACATTTAATTTCATGGGAAATAAACATCTTTCATGTACTTGCGTTTTACTCCTAAAATTGCATAAACCAACTTTCACTCACTGAGAGAGAAGCTTTTCAGCAGCATCTGTGTCCTTGCTTTCTCTTCTTTTGCTTAGTTGCACTAAACAGAGCATTAGTGTTCTTAGAAGCTCTAAACTAGTGATTTTGTGCATTGAAGCTCTAACATGACTTGCTCTGCAAAAAAGCTCTAAAACATGAAAATCTGTCTTCTGCATTGCAAATAACATTTAATTTCATGAGAAAGAAACATCTTTCATGTACTTGAGTTTTTACTCCTAAAATGCATAAACCAACTTTCTCTCAATGAGAAAGAAGCTTTTCAGCATCTGTGGCCTGCTTTCACTTCTTTTGCTTAGTTGCACTAAACAGAGCATTAGTGTCTTTAGTAGCTCTAAACTAGTGATTTTGTGCATTGAAGCTCTAAAATGATTTGCTCCTGCAAAAAAGCTCTAAAACATGAAAATCTGTCTTCTGCATTGCAAATAACATTTAATTTCATGAGAAAGAAACATCCTTCTGTACTTGAGTTTTACTCCTAAATTTGCATAAACCAACTTTCTCTCACTGAGAAAGAAGCTTTTCAGCATCTGTGGCCTTGCTTTCTCTTCTTTTGCTTAGTTGCACTAAACAGAGCATTAGTGTTCTTAGAAGCTCTAAACTAGTGATTTTGTGCATTGAAGCTCTAACATGATTTGCTCTGCAAAAAAGCTTAAAACATGAAAATCTGTCTTCTGCATTGCAAATAACATTTAATTTCATGAGAAATAAACATCTTTCATGTACTTGGCGTTTTACTCCTAAAATTGCATAAACCAACTTTCTCTCACTGAGAAAGAAGCTTTTCAGCATCTGTGGCCTTGCTTTCTCTTCTTTTGCTTAGTTGCACTAAACAGAGCATTAGTGTTCTTAGAAGCTCTAAACTAGTGATTTTATGCATTGAAGCTCTAACATGACAAACTCTGCAAAAAAGCCTTAAAACATGAAAATCTGTCTTCTGCATTGCAAATAAATTTAATTTCATGAGAAAGAAACATCCTTCTTGTACTTGAGTTTTACTCCTAAAATTCCATAAACCAACTTTCTCTCACTGAGAAAGAAGCTTATCAGCATCTGTGGCCTTGCTTTCTCTTCTTTTGCTTAGTTGCACTAAACAGAGCATTAGTGTTCCTAGAAGCTCTAGATTTATGCATTGAAGCTCTAACATGACAAAATCTGCAAAAACCTTAAAACATGAAAATCTGTCTTCTGCATTGCAAATAACATTTAATTTCATGAAAGAAACATCTTTCATGTACTTGAGTTTTACTCCTAAAATTGCATAAACCAACTTTCACTCACTGAGAACGTCTCAGCATCTGTGTCCTTGCTTTCTCCTATTTCTCGAGGGAACGAAACGCTGCGTCATCGAAAACTGCCTTGGGAACGCCTTGTGTTCTGCACGCTCTGAAACACGTGTGTAATCGTCCAGGGAATCCCCGCTAACTCACCGCGGAGATGCACGTAGCGACTCAGGAAGCTAAACAAGCACCTGCGGTGTGAGACAGCGACAGCTTCAAAGAGAAGTAAGCTGCTTCGCATTGGATGCAGGAATATGGAACGCGACGCAGCGTCTCGTTCCCTCGAGGAACTAGGGTTTACATACGTAACCTGAGACGTTCCTCCTCAGGAACATCGAGCATGCGTCGAAAACGCCTTGGGAACGACAATGCCCACGCCACCATACTGACAAATCCCTGCCAATTTA